>CM056396.1:28174339-28231839 GCA_029718625.1 Synaphobranchus kaupii | reverse complement strand
TGTCCCTCTTGTAGTATCAATGATGGATCCATGCCACAGGTTAATTCACTTGTTTTGCTAATCTCCAGGGGGGATATTCCACAAATCAGGATTACTGAGTTAGCTGGATAACTGCATTGGTAAAACCCGGAACCCTCCCAAATCTGCAACGTGGACTGAAGCAGAAAGAGCTGTTCCGGATTTTACTCAGTGCAGTTATCCTCAGTAATCCAGCTTTGTGAATGACAAGCCAAAACGAAACTGCCCTACATCTTCCCCCTCAGTGCAGGGTGTTGGGCACAGGGCATTGTGGGTATTTTTTCTCCGTGAGCCGGCACCGTAAAACCACAAATACACCTCCACCTGATGATGACTACCCTCAGTATGTTTCACACGCAATACGGCATCGGAGAGACTTGCCTGTCACTAAAAGCCCAGCCCCCTGGATTGACAGAAAGCCAATCAAGATCACATCTTAAGATTTAAGATAAAGGAAGAAACAGTGAGATGGATACACCATATTCCTGGGACAATCGCACCAGACGACCCTTCCTAAAACTAATGCTCTTGGCTGTGTGTGTTGCAATAGCATTAGCTTCCATAGTTAAAGAACTGGCAGATTTGCTTCAGGAAATTTTGGTATGCTCCACCTGCACCCTCAGTCTAATGGCCTACCACCAGGAACTGGTCATCTGGAAGGGGTAGGGGGGCAGGGCGTAGGCTACTGTGTCCCAGGGTGGTGATTGACAGGCCATTCCGCCGTGGCTGAGGGCAGCCAAACGGTGCGGGCTGGCAGTCAGGCCTGCCCAGGGACACCCGCGCAATGCGGTCTTATGGACTCAGAGAGAAAATTCAGCAAGCAGAGGAATCTAAGAACACAGCCATGGTGGGGCGGTAAAGAGGGGGGTATCCTGTTTACGGGGGGGTCCACGGCCACAGGGTTTCCTGTTATAAGATAACCCTCCAGAGAAGAGAGAAACATAACGAGCACGTCAAGGGAACACGCAGAACGGCGAGCTAGCGGGCGGCCACGCACTCCACGCGTTAATAAGAACGGTCCACATAGTAAAAGGCTGATTTCATACAGTTCTACAGGCAGGGGAGGAAATTCCTATGGCAACGGGCGAAGGCTAACGGGATAACGTGCTAATGTGTTCAATGGGGGGGAAACACATGCAAACATCATATCAATATATCAATACAGCATCGAGCGAGAAAATAAGATCATAATGACGGGAAGAGTCCATTCAGCCCATCAAGGCTCATCATTTAGCTACAGAGAGAGTATTGAGTACTTGGGTTTAACCTGGACTTGGACCTCCAAGGGACGACATGTCCTGCACTTTGTGTATTCTATACGGCACTAACAATCACGTCACTTTTCATCCGTCACTTTTGTCTATTTCATGCGCTGTGTGTCTGTTGTGGGACGGGGAAGCGGGCTGGAGATTGTTCAGGGCACTCATGCTGCTCGTTTTGATAATATTGACGAAATGTATATTCGGGATAATTTTGTTTGTGGTCGTCACCATGGAGACGCATTCACAACATATGCTCGGGAATGTCCGTTGGATCTGCAGCCACAAAGTTTGCCATCGCTCTTCACCGGAGTTGAAGATGTCGGGACTGATGTTGGACTGCTTAATAATGATACTGGACATCTCGGGACAGCAGGGGCTATTTTTAAATCATGGCTGTGTTCCACTTTAATTCACTTAATTAGTTTGATTAATGCAATGATTCTACTGAATGTCTTTATTTGATATGTTTGTTTGTTTGTGTGTTGTGGGTCTGCCCCACTGTCTATGTCTTTTTTGTTGTTGCTGGGGCTACGTTCCCTAATGGAAAAATAAAAGTTATTCTATTCTATTTTATTCTAACAACGCAAAGGTTGAAGGTTCAAACCCAGGGGGCTACATGTACTGAAAAATGTATGCATTCGTATACTGTATGTCACTTTGGATAAAAGCGTCTGCTAAGCAGCATGTATAAAACATCACAGGATCGTTTCACGGAAGGAAAACTCGGTGCAAGAAGAAGGAAAACCAAACGGCAGCTGGCGGGATGAACTGGAAAATGTGACTCCGTGGCCAAATAGGCTAACCCTTCTGTACAGGTAGCAGAATTTGTTTTAGCCCCCCCCCACCACTCAAACAAAATTGTATCTTGTGCCCCCGCCCCCCCTCCCGCTCGCCCACATTTATTGGCCTCTCCATTTCCTCCCCTTACATCTATGGTCGCTGTGATTTGTGACTTATTCTTTCCCGCACTAGTGGCCAATTACACTACACTACAATAGCACCGCAGAGATCCTCAATTTAACTACAACTTCAGCTGTTCCCCGGGGAACTGGAATGCTGTCCTGTGTCGAGTGTAACCTCCCACACCCACCGAAGCTCCCTCTATCTGTCTCTTTCTCATCGTGCTAATCCATAAGACTCAGCTGCCCCAATGCAATGCTCCCAATTCTTGATGCTAACCATGCTAACCATGCTTTTAAAACTACCGCCCCTCCCCTCTCCTCCAAAATACACACACACACACACACACACACACACACACACACACACACACACACACACACACACACACACACACACACATTCCACAACCAAAATTGAATACTCTCTCACCCATCTGCCATGTGGTCGATTCCCCACAGGAAATTATGTGTGAACTCCCACAATTTGATTATTCATAAACTCACAGTTACTGGAATTCTATGGTTATTTTCTATTTAAAAAGTATATACAAAAAGTGCACGTGGCTAGTGCACGGAGCAATATGTGTGCCGGACAATATGCACATGCACAGATCACCGTGCCGACAACCTGACCTTGGAACAAAATAGGTCAACCCCCGCCCTCTAACTGTGCACACGCGTACGCAAGTGTGACAGACATGACACACTTCTCATCGTGAAGAAGCCGTGGGCAACACCCCATAGCAACGCAAGCAAGTGAACAACAGGAATCTGTCCGCTGGCGACACACGGGTTACCATTGACACACAGAAGAGGAGGAGGAGGATGAGGAAGAAGAAGGCTGCCCTAGGTGAACACCACACCTGCCATGGCTGGGGTCGATTCCATTTCAATTCAACTTTGAAAAACAAACTGAAATTCAACTCATAAACTCATGAAATGCCCCACAATGCACTGTGAGGATTTCAACTTATTTACTGAACTGACTGAACTGAAACAGAATTGATTCCGACCCTCTGCACTGCAAAAAATGTCCGTCTTAACAAGCGTTTTAGTACCGTAATAAGACTTAAAATTGTATATTTTTCTCTCTCATTTACCACTAAAAGTCCTCAAAATTGAATTTACTCAGTAGGCTACCTTACGATTATGCCATGAAACCCTGATCACCCCCACCCCACCCCCCCACTTCTTCTTAAGAACCGCACCAACCCCATCACCTGAGGAACAAGGCACATCAACAACACATTCCCCCCACGTGCAGGAAAATGCCATAAACAATCTTGTTCTTCGGAGTCAAAACTTGCTCATAAACAAAAAAAAACAAAACAACGAAACACTTCCTTGTAACACGTGTGGAGATTCGTATTCACGGAGTAGGCTAGGCCTAAGGTAATCCCGATTCCCGACTCATAAAACTGGTCTTAGTCATAACTTAAGGTCCAAACTATGCAGTGGGGAGGGGGGGCAGTTTGCCCTGCAGAGTTTAATTTCCTCTCACAACAATCCCCTTTCAATTGCGAACAAATTTCAGCCTTCCACGGTACATGCAAAGCCTACTTCACGCAGGAGCTCAAAGTTAAGCCAAACCTGCTTATGGAGGCGTCTTGTTTTTCCCCAAATATGTCGGGATGACGTAAATGGGCAATAGCTATTTAACGTCACTAGGTGTTCTGTCAAACTAAAATTAACGATCACTCTTAACATTCACCATGTATTCCCCATTACGAATAACGCTCTTAATACGTTTTAGACTGTTACATTCGAGTACACCTAGTGTTGAATAAGCAACATTTCTTTAGTCTAAAACATTTCTCTAAAATTAAGTCCAAACAGACCAAGTAACGTGAAGAAAATGTAGTCTATCCTAAAAAATACCACAGACGAGACGACGTTGTGAACAGAATTTCCTGGGACTCCTGTCCTGATACCACTTAAAATGTAGGCTACAGATAAATAAATATCATTAATTACTTGCACAGATTCGGGTGTAGACGTGATTTTTAACGTATACCACAGAAGTACCTAGGTTATCGGTTGCATTGTATCACCATAAGTGCTCATCAAATCGACAATACAACTAATCGGGAATCTGAATTTGAGTGTTAATACTTAACCGTTCACAGGCATCCGCTTTTAAAAAATAAACGGAATTTTACATTTTCATTTCAAGTAAGGTAGGCTACTGTTTTATACCTGCCTAGTGACAAGTTGGTAAAGTGACGAAAATTGCTTGAGTAGCCTACACCGCAATTTGTTACTTAGCTTAGCATAGTAACTTAAAATAAATAACACGAATTTTGTAAACGGGTACTGTACTGACTCTAAAATCAAGGAATTATTCAGTGCCATCAAAAACAGAAAGTCCACGGTGGACACTTCGGCTATTCGTTCTGACAACTCCCGTCACGACTACGGCCCTGTCGCCGACACAGCACGCGCACAACCCTAAATGTCAAAAGCACATTTCATTCACAGTGGCAAAATATCAACATGGAGGGACTCGAATGTTTATTTGCCGAGCTATCTATCACCATTTCACAATCTCATTCTGAGCCGACAGCCATTAGCTAGCTAGCTAGCTGCCTTCAAGTCCTCAGACAAATACACCCTCGCCACTCTCATGTTCTCCAAAAACACCAGTGGCCGCGAGCCATTGCGCACTATCAAATAGTTACCCTTGTCCATATCACGCGCGGATCCGAACTCTTTGTACTGCCAAAGCGAATAGTCATTCGTAGAAAAAAAGCAAAAACAACAACTAGCGCACAGTTGACAGAGCGCAAGAGGGGAATTTAACACTCCACTTACCCTGGAAAAGGATATCCACATCTGCGAGGTACAACAGTCAATGTACTTCATTCATATAAAAATAAAAAGGATGTTGACACAATAAATAGCGACGTCTGTATTTATAAAAACAAATTCTCCCCCTTTTCCGCTTGATGTACAAGGTAACTATTTAGTTCAGTCAAATGAGACAATGTAGAAGTGATGCGCAATCTACCTTGATTGGCACTACTTCACGATTGACGTGTCATCAGCCAATGGAGACTCAGTGTTGGGGTTCCTTAGCCAATCGGAGCACATATAACGGGAACAAATTTGGTGAAAACGGAGAAGGTAGGGGGAGGCGGGGTCTGCCGTATGTGTGTGTCTGGAGGGGTGGTAGTGATTGTCATGTTTGCCTGGAGTGTACATATCCCTCCGCTTTGTCAATTATGTTTTGCATGTCTTTGCATGGACAGAGAAAGTCTCAGTAAACCGATAAATACAGTAGCAATAGTCGTATCGTCTCTAGTTAATGTCTGTCTTCACATTCTTTATCGTATTGACCACCGTTTTATCGCATTTTATAACGCGAAGACGCAGATTTCATAATAGGCTTACACTTATCAACTGACGTAACAGCCAAAATGCAAGACAGTAAAGTGGTAACAGATTCGGTGACTCGAAAATATGTCTCATTTGTTGTGCGTTTCCTTGAACGACCGTGGGTAATTTTGTACACCGTCTCCCACAGTCTTTAAAACAAATACAATCCTATACATACATATTCCCTAGCCTAGCTACATGATCCGTCTTGTGCTGGTTATAGATTAATCTGAAGGCAATACATTTTTAAATAACCACCAATGACAATACGATATATGTAAAATCAATTTTGAAAATATTAAAAACGGTACCGACTAGGAAACAAACTGTTACTACTGTTCCTGACATGAATATGTTCTTGCCTGTATGACAGTTCATGTACGTATGAACGTCATGCACTGGCGTTTCAGAGAATTAAGCACTGATGCCCCAGGCAGGGACCCTCCAACACTGCTTCTGGGGCAGGGGTGGGTAAGGAGGGGCCATGTCCATTTCAGGTGCGTGACCTCTGCTCTTAATTATTTAATTGGCCGATCATTCATTTATTAGCATGTTAGCAAAGATTCTTGATGTTTGCGGATGAGAGCTCAAGACCTCTTGCGCCAGGTCATTTAATTGGCAGTCACCTGAGCGATCTGACATTTCAGCTAAATTTACGACTCTTGTCCCCCAATATTCCGCCCGGAATGTGATTTCCCCACCATCGTTCAGGAGAGCCACGGGGTAATTGTGGTTTTTGTCATCGCTCAGCACTTAATGGAGAAATTAAAGCAGTTGATTACACAGTTAACTCACCCTCACCTGGCTTATTTTGGAATGGTTGCTGGTTTTCAGGCAAAAAAAAAAAAACAATAGCCTGCCGCCCTCCAGGACCAGGGTTTGGAGACACTGTCTATAAGTCAAACAGAAACAAGCTAATGCCCTGTAGGCTACTCAGCCAGCTTTTGCCAACCAGGCATTTTCCGTGTTTAGTATTATGGTCTGTATTCAATCGACCTGCATTGCCTGAATTCAATCAACACCCGTCCTTAATTTTGATGTACAAGCAGACGCCTGCAAGCGTTTACACTTTTTTTTCTTCACAAGCTGATCTCACTCACCAAACTGTTTTTTGTATAGAAATATAACAATAATAGCTATTTCCGATTGTTAGCCAAAGTTAAGGACAGAATGTTGATTAAATCCCGGCCTAAGTGTCAGTATCATGGCAAGGGGAAAGGAACAAGAGACACAACAATGGCCAGCTACTGCTTTCAGTATTACCGCAGTGTGGTCATTTCCCACTTCACATTTATGTGGAGTAAGCATATTAACTTATCTGGTCACAAGCAGGCAGCTGCTGCTACTACTTCTACTACTACTACTGATACTTCTGCTACTACTTCTACTACTACTACTACTACTACTGCTACTACTACTGCTGCTACTGATACTTCTGCTACTACTTCTACTACTACTACTACTACTACTACTACTACTGCTACTACTACTGCTGCTGCTACTACTTCTACTACTACTACTACTGCTGCTGATACTTCTGCTACTACTTCTACTACTACTACTACTGCTACTGATACTTCTGCTACTACTTCTACTACTGCTACTACTGATACTTCTGCTACTACTTCTACTACTACTACTACTACTTGCTGCGCTACTACTACTACTGCTGCTACTGATACTTGTGCTACTACTGACTACTACTTACTACTACTGCCTAACCTGCTACATGTTCACTGCTACTGCTGCTGCTGCTGCTGCTGCTACTGCTACTACTGATACTCTCTGCCTACTACTTCTACTACTACTCTACTGACTGCTAACTACTACTGCTGCTCGTACTACTACATACTGCTATCTACTACTACTACTGCTGCTGCCTACTACTGCTACTACTGACCTACTCTTCTACTACTACTGCTAATACTACTACTGCTGCTGCTGCTGCTATGACTACTACTACTACTGCTGCTGCTACTACTACTGCTGCTGCTGCTGCTACTACGACTACTTACTACTACTACTACTGCTGCTGCTACTGATACTTCTACTGCTGCTGCTACTACTTCTACTACTACTGCTGCTGCTGCTACTACTACTACTGCTACTACTACTACTGCTGCTGCTGCTGCTGCTACTACTACTACTTCTACTGCTGCTGCTGCTGCTACTACTACTACTACTACTACTGCTACTACTGCTGCTGCTACTACTTCTACTACTACTGCTGCTACTACTACTACTACTACTGCGACTGCTACTGCTGCTACTGACTGGAGGTTCCGTGTATCTTTGAACACTTGTTCCAAATAGGCATTTAACCATCTGGTTAAACTAATCACTGACTTGATTGAGTCAGTTTGTCAGTCATGGTGGTGTGACGGCTGGAAAACCTGCTGAATTTCTGTGATTTGTAGTCAGGCAGCCTCCCTGAAGAGCTGGGGTCTGCTACCCCGATAGCTGGGGTCTGCTACCATAGAGCTGGGGTCTGCTACCATAGAGCTGGGGTATGCTACCATGGAGCTCCCAAGCGTAAAAGCTCATCGCATTCACAGAATCAAAGTTAATGATATAATTCCAGCTGAAACAGACAAGGGGGAGACTGCCTATTTGGAACACAATCTGTTTCAGTGACGCAAATTCTCTCAAGTCTACGGAGTGGATGAGCTCATTGAATCACCTTATCCCCAGTGGCCTGACTGACTCAAGTCAGTAGAATGTGTGTAGAACAAGTAAAAAAATATGTAAAATAGATTGTAAATAAATCAGAATAAATTGTATCATGTAGGTCACTGACAAAAAGGTGAAATTCAGTAGGCTATCAGTAGTAGGATTTTTTTTTTGGTTTTTATTTGGTGAGCAGTAAGGAACCAAAATCAAACGAAGTTTGAATAAAGTTTCTTATATCTTAAAAATGTACAAACGTTTCAGGTTTTATGCTTCGGTTATTTGCCCCAATGCCATTTGGATACATAAATGGACCAATGACACAACTGAGTTTTCATAACCTCACTCACATGACCAATTGGTCAACACCATGTTCAGTTTTCTGGTCGTAAAAAAAAAGTATCCTGAACTGGAAACTTACCAATTCAAAGCTTTTGAATGTCGACACTTTCTAAAGTTTATCTGAGATACGTGTACTGGCCGTGGCCTAAGTGATAGGTATATTTGTGAAACATTGAATTTAAATCAACAAATGAGACATTTCGCTTTTATACATGGTCAAGAAAGCAACCACACGACATTTTGTCTTTAAAAAAAAAAAAAAGTTAAGTTCTGTAAAATACGACTCGACGCCATTAAAAACATTAAACGATATTTGCTCAAAGCGATAGTCGGAGGGACTAATTTCTGTGAGGTGCGGAGGGATACCGTGTTTACAGTTAGAACGGAAGTAAAACAGTTGGACTGTACAGATGGTCTACTGTACATAAGATACAACCCTTTTGTGCCGCCGTCTCAACCGTAATGAGGAACTTGCGACTTGAAGCAAATAAGAGCAAAATTTATTGCAAAATGAATAAATCGCATTCAGAAAATGTCAACCTAGTTAGTTTCTGGTTGAATAAATTAAGTATGTGATGTACACGTTTCCGTTGAATTTCCTTGGGAAAATTAGCTTGAAGATTCCGATCAAGCAATTAGGTGTTGAGTGAGCAATTAGCAATTGCTAATTGCTTGTACACTGACTTGTGTTAAATGCTGAGGCCAGCCCAAAGCTGTTCACAAATAAATAAATAATGATAGAAGAAACAATCAACACTCTCAGAACAAAGGTAGGAATGTACAAATACAAATAGGGTGGTCCCCTATAGGTACATAAAATTGTATCCCTAACCAGCAATACATAATTAATTTATACCTTTTTTGCTTGAAAATGAGTGCCCAGAATATTGTACTTTTAGGGTACATTTTGGAAATTGTAAGTTACATTTTGGAAGAAAAATGTTCCTCAACCGAACCTTTATTTCTGAGAGTGTAGGCCTTTAATTTACCATTAAGAGCCAATCTCTTCTCCAAAGTGGCACCATCTCAACTGCTGATATTTTTATTAGAAAGTAACTTTAATGTGTTAAACTGCTAACTAAAAGCACAGTCGGACAGGAATGTACGTGCGTGTGCACGTGCACACACACACTCACAGTCACACAGACACACACACACACACACACACACACACACACACACACACACACACACACACACACACACACACACACAAATACATATATACAACCCCAATTCCAAAAACGTTGGGACAGTATGTAAAATGCACATAAAAGCAGTGATTTGTAAATTCTCTTTTACATATATTTAATTGAAAACAGTACAAAGAAAAGATATATAATGTTTTACCTTATCAACTTTATTGATTTTTGTAAATATACACTACTTCCGAATTTGATGCCTGCAACATGTTCCAAAAAAGTTGGGACAGGGCCAAAAAAAAAGACTGGGAAATTAAAAAAACACCTGTTTGGAACGTTCCACAGGTAAACAGGTGATGCTATCATGACTGGGTATAAAAGGATATCAAAAGACTCTTGATATTTTATTTTCAGTGATACTATAACCTCTCTGCATTTGAATGGATCTCTATGGGAATTGGGGGGTGGGACTAGATTAAGCTGTAAATTACACGAGAATAGTATGGAATCCATGGTTGGCTGAGTGGCTGTAAGTAATCAAGGGTCTGAGGTATCAAACGAGCCTCAAACCATCACTCTGCTGCCAGATATGCAGTAGATATGGATGGATCACTTGGAGGGTTGTTTCTCCTGGCTTATTTTTCCATAGAGTTCAATAGGAAGGTAAAACATTAAACATATTTATTTTACAATTTTATTTATTTTTAATTTACAAATTACTGCTTTCTGATTTATGTGCATTTTACATACTGTCCCAACTTTTTTTGAAATTGGGGTTGTACACACAGTCACGCAGTCACACTGTCACACACTCACACACACACACACACACGGTCACCTCCTAAGCTGAACATGAACATCTGTGTTCGATGGAAGATGGAAAAAATTAATTAATAAATAAACAAAATGACAGCTGAGCGTACGTCAGTGGAGGTAGAAACCACGCGCTGTAGGCCTACGTTTGTTTTCAAACACGTCCTTAATGTTGCACTCCAGTTGCGTTAGGATTACGCGTCGGGCCGTGGGAATACGGACGGGGATTGATGATGAAGCAGAGCCGCTGTAACGGCTCCATATCTCCTCCCCAGATTCTCCCTATAGCAGCGGCAGCTTCACAAGTGTGTCTCGGGTCCGTACTTGAGAGCGACCAGTTTAAAGCGACAGGAAGCATCGTACCACTGTAACGGGAAATCACAGCCTAATGACTGCGGCTAATTAGATATTTTCATTAAATTTATTACGGTCTACAGCTCTTTGGGGGCTGCGGCCTCCAGTTTTAATTGTTCAGATAATTACCATGGAGACCAAACTATTGATGAGGAGAAGGTGTTATAATGTAGCCCCTAAATCCTGGAGCGGATGTGAAGACTTCACAACAGGACCTGGATCTGGCTTTGAGACAAGGCCCAATCTGCTTCGGTTTGCTGACATGACAAACTCGCCGGCGCGGGAGAGACAGCCGCTCCACATCTGCCCGTTTGTTAATCACCCTCATTTATATTCTTCTGCTTGAAAATTATTATTATTTTTTCCAATCTCCGCAGTTAGTAGCACTTTAATAATAGGACCCATTCTTTATGAATATATGCGAGTGACAGAAGTGTGAAAATGACAGAGAGAGAGAGAGAGAGAGCGAGAGAGAGGGGGGGGGGGGATTAAAGTGTGTTTCTATACTTTACGTAAGGAGCTTACATTGCAGGGTTTTTGCGATGGAGAAGTAATGCAAACAGATGGACACCCTGCTGCCGCCCCGCCCTCCCTCCTGTGGCCTCTAGGGGTCAGGCGGGTCAGCAGGGGCTTGTCCTCGCAGGCACAGGGTCAGCAGGGGGTGGGAAAACTGACACAATCAGACATACAAACAAACAGACATACAGACAGACAAGCAAGCAAACAGACAGGCAGACAAACAAATAGACAGACAGACAAGCAAGCAAACAGACAGGCAGATAAACAGACAGACAGACACGCAAGCAAACAGACAGACAGACAAACAAATAGACAGACAGACAGACAAACAATCAGACATACAAACAAACAGATAGACAAACAAGCAAGTAAGCAAACAGACAGACAGACAAACAGACAAGCAAACAAACAGACAAACAGGGCCAAGCCCAGGCACGGCTGACAGCAGCTCTAAGGCTGACAGCGACTCTGATGCGCAGAACACGCCCTAACCTGCCCCAGTGGGGCCTACAGCCCAAACCCGGGTTTCCAAAACTTCTAGGGTGGGACTGCAGCCCAAACCAGAGGTCTACAAACTCCCAGAGAGGGCTTGCTGTCCAAAATAAGGGCCCTTCCAAAACTGGCAGATTGGACCGATAGTCAAATCAAAGCATCCAGAAATGGGTACACAATCCAAACCAGGGGTCCTCCAAATGCCAGAGCCAGCTGACAACCAAAATTGGGGTCCCACGGCCTTGGTACTCATACAAGGGAACTCTCACTAATTTACGAAGCAGTACAGTACCAACGACTGTCCCCGCCTGCATGTGACCTTGACGAGGGATCTTGTGACCTTGAAGAGTGACCTTGTGAACGGGAAAAAAAAACCCCACAAGCACGTTTTTGGCGCGACCCGGTTACCAAGGCGACGACAGCCCCGTTCTTCCTCTAGCTCTTCCCAATGCCAACAGAGACCTGGAGCATTAATCCCTCCCCTCCAATCATGGGAAGAGGGAACCAGCAGCTCTACTGGCCCTGGGGTCCAGATTTGAGTATCTTTGCTGTATTGCATATCAATTACACAAATATAAATATACGTATTGCAGTACATGGATTTGAGGTAGCGAGGTTCAGCTCTTGTGTGTGGTTTGAACCGTGGTTATAAAGGTTGAGAGACCATGGGCCGTCCAGGGACTGAAACGGCTGCTCGAGCGCAGTGCCAGTGGTCTGCGCTGGATCTCGAAGCAGATTTTCAGGTCAAGTTAAACCCAGCAGAGTCCCAGCAGAGTTACCACCACCCCCAGCCCCCACGCCCGTGCCACACCCCGCCAGCCTCCTGCGGCCTCATGTCCTTTGGGGAAACATTGGCCAACGCAGCCCTGCAGTGGTTTATGTAACAGGATTGCTCTTTCCAATGCCTACAGAGACATGAGCATCGTACATACTCACATGTGTCTGTATATTTGTGCTTTTACGTGTGTGTGTGTGTGTGTGTGTGTGTGTGTGTGTGTGTGTGTGTACATGTGCGTATGCAACCGTGCGTGCACGTGTGTGTGGGTGTGTGTGTACATGTGCGTATGCAAGCGCGCACGCACTTGTGTTTGTGTGTGTGTGTGTGTGTGTGCATGTGTTCATGTGTGTGTGTGTTGCAGGGAAAAGCTGCTTACTTTGCCTGGATGTGATTTGCTAAGCTGGGCTGTAACCTCCTGCCCTCTGCCAACAGCAATTAGGCATTCGGACCCTGCAGTTCTGCTCTTCAGCAACCCGTCCTGTCATGTATACACACACACACACACACACACACACACAAGCGAGGCCCTGTTCAGTCACTGCAGACCCCAGCCACAAACCACCCCAAACCTCACCGGCTCTCCCACTGTGTCCCGTCCAGGCACAGGTGAGCCAGGTGGATTCTGGGATAAGTTCTGCACGGTAGGCCTACAGGGGGCGCTAACTGCAGCGCTGTATAAACTCCAGCCCGACTCCAGGAAGAGGGAAGTGGACCGAGCTCAAGCGCCACTGTCCTTTAAATTTACACTGATCTCAAGAATGCCACAAATCTTCCCTCTCATCTTCTGAGTCAATTCATTCTTTTTCTTTTCTTTGGACTGTTAAACTGTCGTCATTTACCTTCCCACAATCTCATCATCCCTCTTTCTCCCCCTTTCTTTTTCTCCTTTCTCCTTTCTCTTTCTCGTTCTTTCAGTCTCTCTCCCCTCTTCCTCTCCGCTCGTTTTCTCTCTCTGTCTTTCTCTGTACTTGTATCAGTCCAGCAGAAAGGTATGTGGGTGTGTATCCCTCTCTCTGCAGCAGTGACCCTTCGCTCCCGACTTTCATAGCATCCCGCCTGCTGCCTAGCAACGCTTTGTATCCATAGCAACGCAGCCAACAAATCCACCCCCACCCTCCCCCATTATCTCAGTACAACCCCATCCACCCCCACCACCACCCCAATGCACATTACCACACACACACACACACACACACACACACACACACACACACACACACACACACACACACACACACACACACACACACACACACACACACACACAGTCAGGTACTGTCCATCACTAGCGCCCCCGCAATCAGCACCCGCGATAAAGGACAGAAGCGAAAGTACAGCAATCAGGAACCGGCGGGAAGTTGGCTAAGTGCGCCACTGTAAGAGCGTAGCGGCCGTCAAATATGAAAGCCTTCACAACACATTAGCGCCGGAGCTCTTAGCGCGAGCGGCGAGCCACGCGGGCACGTCACGTAATCACCAGGGTGATAAACGGCGGGTAAATCGAGACTCCAGGCCGGTGGAGGGGGAAAAAAGGAACGTGCGGAGGGCCGGCCCTCGTGTCCAGAACACGCCTTGAACGTAGGCGTGCGCTGTACCGCACACCGAATACGCGGCAGTCCAGCGCTATTCTGGGCGCTATTCTGGGTTTCTCCGAGCTCACAGCGGCCTGGCACTTTGCTGATGTTTCTCTTGCTCCAGTAAACCCTCTTGTGTCTGCACTTCAGTATAAGCCACTGTGGATAAGAACGCCTACTAAATGGAAAAAATCTAATGTATTTTTTTCATATTGGGGCAACAAGTTACCTTGACATAGACCAGAGTTCAATGCCCTCAAAAGTTCCCAACTCAACAATCCACAGAAATGTCAAAATGAGAGACAGAAGCATAACTGTCAACACAATCATATTTCAAAGCTTCATAAATCTCATGGATATGAGATATCAAATTCACAGCAGGGTTTCCCCCACTGCAGTATAATAAAGACAGCTCACCTTTAACTAAACAAGGACAAACGCATAAATTTGCACCCTTATCCTGGGGAAAATGTTCCGAAATATACTGTCTGAATAATATTCCTTGAGCATGTTTTGACTAATTATTAAATACAATGTAGTTTATTGCTAGACTAGTTTCATCATATTTAATTGCGACATGCCATAATGCTCAGAATATGCTTAAAAAACATGTAGCTACAGCAGCTTGCACCATAAGGTGGCTGACTGACTGTGCTGCGTAGACATCACAGAACTGTATGGTTGACATGGATGGCAACACGTGATTGGAGTCTGTGGTGTATCATACAATACAAAGTATAACCACAGGGTGGCAGCATTACATTATTAATGTTTGTCCTTAGAAGCTTGTCATGTCAAAGCAAACGAATCGCTGCGATTAGGAGTCAAGCAACCGGTATATTATGTGCAGTAGGGGTAGAGTCAACCTGACTGGTGTTGAGATTTTTCTCCCATTTCAGACATTCACATATTAAAAAATATGTATTATTGATTCAACTGTATTTTTTTGAATGGGGGGGGGGGGGGTCCTTCAGCCAGTGAGGTTGCCATTTTAGGGGTTATTGAGATTGAAAAGTCTAATAGAGTATTTTCTGCACTCTCCAGAAATTGGGGCTGAGCCTTGTGACTGGGTTTGCGCATCCAGAATAGAGAGAAAATGAAAACCTGCATGGTGTGGAAAAATCACGAATTCTTCACAGAACGAGTATTGTTGTATTGACGCGTACGGTCACCAGATGGCATTAGTGCGCTATTGTTTTTAGATTGGCCTCAAGAGATTGAGAACGAAAGTGGAATGGAGTGTATGGTGTGTCAAAATAGTGAGTTTGTGGAACAAACATTCTCATTAACACATAGCCTAACCTATATCATTTTCAAGTGTTATTATTATTATTATTTTGCATTTTAATTTTCCAAGTAGTCTATGTGAAGGTATGAATGCACAAAATTCATCAATGCATCAAAATTAATCACCAGTTCTATAATTGTTACGTGAATTTCTCCACTTGCTTCCTGAAACAAAATGCATAAAACACGGAATACCATCGAATAAAACTTATAATAAGATACTGCGTTATGTCCTGCATTTTAATGTAACAAAAAAATAAAATAAAATAAAAAATATATAATTAGATTCAGCCTAATAACGAATTTTTTATTCAACTTGTTTGAACTAGTCTAGGTGGTTAAAGTTGAGGCCGACCAAAATAAACCACTCAACATGAATCTACTCAACTCAACTCAACTATCATTATCCGACTGTATGAACGGGTAGGCTAATATGTCATGGTAATATGGTTTTCTTTATTTCTTTTATCCCTAACGTGGTTACCCTAAAATCGCCTAATATATCTCTCTCCTATTCTTTGCTATTGCAGCGGCCCTTGCGTGCATAGTTGTGCTGAAAGGTTGGGGGTCATACGCGCCTTAGTAGGGAAACTGACTCAGAGTCTCGTGCTGGAAGAAGATACAGATCAAAGTTTGAATTATTTAAACTCGGTGGTGGAATTGTCGTTCCCCATCTTGAATAATTGCATTAAAATGGCTGGCGCTAAGTATGGCTGAGGAGCGTTTGTTAAAACGCATTGATTGACTGAAATACAGCAAGCCCTCCATCATTAGGCTACGCACTGTGCAAAGAGGATAAAAACACCGACGACTCTGAGACATCGGCATCAACCCAGCTTCCCGCTGGCAAAAGCCAAAAATCTCCCAACTCCAACTGATAGGGAGCGAGGAAAGTGTTCTAATCCCCTCATGAATAGTTCATGACGCCCGCGATCGGTGCGGAAGGGTTAATGCCCAAAATCCAGATGGTTTTTTTCCTTCACCGCGTAATTAACACAGTTTCATTTTTATAGGATCAAACGACAGAAGGGAAGCGGGGGGCTTGTTTTGATACGGCGTTATTAGCCGCGCCTGAAGCTTTTTTTTTGTTGTTGCGTGTTTGTGTGCGATGGCGGAGTGATCTGGATTCCCGCTCTATGATGGCGTGAACAGTCGCATTCGGCCTTTCCCATGAACCAAGACAGGTGGGTAGCATGCCTTAATGAATGGGAACTAATACCGGAGCACTTAAGGCTTAAATCTCCAATTAAAAATGCAAAAAAGTATTAACAATAATCAAGATTATGTTAATTATTCTAATATATGCAGTCTCCGAAACTACTGCAAACATAGCACCATGATCCGCACCAAGTTAAATCTAAGCCCAGTATTGTAATCAACATCAACATGAAAACAAAGAGATATTTGCAGCCTACGGCGTTCGCTTGCGAATGTACTTAATTTTAAAGGTTCCTAAAAGAGACTGCTGCGGTCCATCGATAGAATACTTATACTGATCTATCCTACATATTTGTTCAGCAAATAATATATAAAAGATATTATTATTAATAATAATAATCCTATGGTGTTTCACTACACTGTGAGATTTCATATATATATATATATATATAAACATATGATTTTATTTCCAGCCTTGAAACAGCCTTCTCGGCATTAGAGAAGGTGCGCTGAACTAGCCCTCTCTCTGCATGCCATCCTCTTCCCTTCCCGTGACCCTCGACCTCTCCCCTCCCCTCCCCTCCCCGTTAGACGTGCGGATATGACCCTCCGGAGCGAACGGGCAATTTCCCTTTGCAGGGAGAAAAGGAGAAACGCGCCTCCCCTCGGCGACAGACCAGGAAGGAATGTGGTGGATGAGGGGGCTTTGGCGGTAAGGGAGCGGGGATTGCTGTACTGACCTCCTGGGCTCCTTTAGCGGTGACAATAGCAGCCGGCGGGGTGGAGACCTGCTTTTCTCTGTCTCAGGACCACTGTAATGGGATTAGAGCTTTACTCCCACAAAGCCCCCAGACCTGGCCTTCCTCTCCCCAGACTCCGCCTGGCTCCTGACTGGCTAACGCAGCCCCACTGCATGCTGGGTCAAATGGAGAGGATGATGGGAACACGGGATGGGGCTTGGATGGGCGTGGAGTCGGGCGGAGGTCTGGAGCGGAAGAGATGTGTGGGACTGAAGCCTTTAGGCTGTTTATCGGCCCGGATATTGTTTTGTTTGACGGCGTCGATATAAACAAGGATTGTTGCATTTGAATGTGCACTTTAATTCCAAGAGAGCAAGATGGGAGATCCCATCACAAATTGTTGCTGTTTTTTTTTTTTTGGATTAAATAATTTCAGGTCATCTGTGCAGACTGCAGAGGTTGACAGTTTAAGGCCATGAAATCAGGAGGTCAAATCCGGGTCTAAATGACCACACTCGTCATGCAAAAATATAAAATTATCCAGGTAAAAGAATGTTTTTACACTCACCTGTTCCACTGAAGTCTCCACTGTGATGTAATCGTCAGAGGCGACATGTGACCTTGCCCCCCCCCCCCCCCCCTCCCCCAGAAGCCAGATGCCCTCTCCTGATTGGATGGTGGACATTGCTGCCCTGTACTGATTGGATGGTGGATGTTGCTGTGATGATAAAAGACTGTAAATAATCTGGACTTTATTAAAGAGTTTTAATTGGCTGAATGATTACCTCCCTCTCTATCTAACCCCCCCTTAATGACATTTTGGAATGAACTAAAGAAATGCAATCCATGATGATGGTGATGATGATGATGGCTACGCATTATTATAATAATTATTATTATTAATGGAGCTTTTTTAAATTTTAATGACGCGCCACCATTAATACAAAGCCCAACAATGAGTGGAGGTAGAGAGCATCTCCAGGACATGGGATCTGGGGACTGTTCCACAAAGCAGGATTACTCAGTTAGCTGGATAACTGCACTGAGTAAAAACCCAGTCCATGTTCCTGATTTGGGAGGGTTCCGGGTTTTACTTATTGTTGGTCCTTATTATTGTCTGCCTTGGCTTGCATACAGGCACTTTATAGTCACGAATAATGCTGCATAATAATTAAAAATGTTGTAAAAGGGGTGTCTCGTGGCGTAGCCTGTAAGAGCACCATCAACATACTCATTGTGAGCCACGGTGTCGGTGGCTCGAATCCATCCGCGCGACCTTTGACCTCTCTCTCTCTCTCTCTGTTTCTCGCTCTCTCTCTTTCTTTCTCTCTCTCGCTCTCTCTCTTGCTCTCTCTCTCTCTTGCTCTCTCGCTCCCCATTCTTCCCATCTCTCGACACTGTGCGGTCCAATAAAGCTGAACATACAGTTCTTCTTTTTGTTCCATTTCTTCTCATTTTTATCTTTATGATTATCTGTCCAAAATTGCACAAGTCCTGCATGTAAACATTTCTGTAAGAGTACCAGTATTATTATAATATGTATTTTTCTCTCATGATCTGTGCAGAACAGGAAGAGGAAGAGGAAGGAGGAACACGACAGAGACAAAGAGAGGAGAGCCGCTGCCTTTTCCTCCGAGTCGCTACGGCCTCTAAAATATACGGAAGGAGGGGTTCCCCCCTCCAGGGGGTATGACCCCAGTGGTTGGAGAGGTCAAGTGAGGTCAGCATTCATGGGTTTTTAATTGAGTCTCCCTGTCTCCCCAGAGCATGTGAGCCCTCAGGCCCAGGGCTAGCGGAAGGTGGCTATGCTAATTGAGACGTGCGTTCTCAATGGGGGGAACTCCCACAGATCGGGCCCTTGTCGAAAAATGGGGAGGATGAGCCCCTTCCTCGCCCCCCTCCCCTCCCCACACACCCACCCCTCTCTCCTCTGATCACCCAAAAACCGGGAGAGAGGGAGGGAGAAGGAGAAGGGGAGAGAGGACTACTTGGATGGGTAGAGATACAGAGGACCAAGATGGAGAGATGGTAATGCTAGAGAGGTTATTTAAATAAGTTATCAAGAGTCTTTTGATGTCGTTGGGACACAGACATCAGAAAGTCATGGCATGCAAAGGATATGCAACCAAATATTAAATATGATGACTAATTTTATGCTAATTTGTCCAATTACTTTTTGTCCCCATCACAGCAGAGTGATGGTTTGAGGCTTGTTCCATATCTCAGACCCTTGATGACTTACAGCCATGTAGCCAACCATGTGTTCCATACGATTCCTGTGTAATTTACACCTTAATCTAATCCCACCCCCCAATTCCCATAGAGATCCATTCAAATGCAGAGAGGTTATAGTATCGCTTGTAAGAGTACCTGAAAATTAGAGTATTTTGATGTTGTTGGGTAACAGACATCAGGAAGTCATGGCATGCAAAGGATATGCAACCAAATATTAAATATGACTGTGCATCAGAGATTTCACACATTAACCCCCCTTTGACGAGTACGTTTTTTCAGAATGTTTTTTTTTCAAAATTCTAAGTCAGTGTTCTAGAACTCCGTTGCTTTCAGTTACCAGTAGTGATTGTTCCATCAGCATTAGAATATTCAGTTAAGAACATTCTAATCACATCTTCTGTGATCTTACACCTTAAAGGGTTAATGGTCTTAATAGATGAGATGACACAATGTCCAATTAAATGGCTTATTTAACAGATGCTTTTTAGCGAAAGACACTTACAGATGTAAACACGGCTAGAAAGCCCAGCACAAGAGGTAAGTAAATCTACAGCCAAAGCAGTGCCGTTGCAGCAATGTGGACCACAAGACCTATGAAATACAGGTTGGACAGACCTGCGTTGGTGTAAAAGAAAAAAAGACCTGCGTTGGTGTAAAAACACATTAAGGTTGAAAGAGTAGTGTTATAATGCACAAGAAAAAAATGTTTGTTGATAGAGCAATATTCACCCATTTCCATTGCCCACCTCCCAAAAAAACCAAAAAGAATGCAATGAACTCTCCTGATTACCCTGCATATTAGATCATCCCTGTTTTGGGGGAAAAGCAAAAAGCCAAAAGAAAGGATATCGACCGACCGAGCGGGGGGGGTGGGGGTGTCTTAATTAACGAGCAACAAATCACAGCTAAACGAACAACAGGATTGGAGGAGCGAGGGAGAAGGGAAAAATGGCAACATGAAAAGGCGAAGTTGGGGGGGGGGGAGTGGGGAAGGGGGGGTGTGTTCGGAAACAAAAAACAACAACAACAAAAAAACGACCAAAATTTCAGGGCGCAGCAGCCGATGCCGAGGCTGATGGGAATTCCGTCGGTGTCCTCTCCCCACAACCCCCCCAATCCCACCCCCACCATAACCTCCGCCATTCTGCCCCCTCCCCTAAATAACAAACAGCCTTTGTGAGCCCGGCATCTCTTTCCAACGCCAATTTGCATGAATGAAACAAAACGACACCATCGCCACTTTTTCCTCCCCTTTTCTTTCCTTCTCTCAACCCTCAAAACAACGACACACACACACACACACACACCGTGCGATCCTACTTCCTGGGATGGCGACGATTAAAACAAGAGGTCCTCGTACAATGCTCCTTTGTCTTAGGGGAAAATGAAAAGGGACCAGTGGCAGTGCCGGCGCTGCATGTTAATTAAGGGGGTAGCGGGCGGGCAGGAGAAAAGGGGGGAGGCTGATGGTGAGAATGGGGAAGAAAGAAAAAAAGAGGGGAGGGCAGATGGACTACTTTTTTCATTTTTCACTGCCTTCCCGGATGTGGCGGAAGGATACGCTGTGGTGAAGTGGCATCTGGACATGGCCGGGGGGGATTGCCAGCGATCACGAGGAAATCTGGGCCAGGTGCGCTGGGAATTTAAAAAAACAAAAAAACAAGACCGACATATGCATTTGCGCGCGGCGTAATGCAATGTTGCCGTTTTCGTGGGAGAGCGGAACGGAAAAGCGCACGGCCGCACAATGCATGTTTCGAAGCACGTGCGTGCGCTTAAACGTACGCGCCGGTAGGTGGCGCTACTGAGTCAAATGCAGGGAAAAAGAGGCGCTCGTCTTGTGTTTTTTTTTTCTCTTTTTTTTTGTGATTCAGTGTTTTTAGTTGATATCTCTTGAGGGCTATCTCAGCTGCTCTAACCAGAATCTAATCCAGCATAGTAAATGCCAGTGTTATCATGCTCATATGTAAATCTAATCGAATTAGCAGGCACAGTAAAATCAAGCCAAATGAATATTCATTGTGGAGGTAAAGTAAACCAAGGTATGGGACAAATTTCAACGCCTTTTGGCTGCTGTATATTTCATCAGTACACAATGACATTATTTATGCTCTCTTAATTCAAATCCATTTTCCGGGGTGTTCCACATTGATTAATACACGTTCAACCGTTGGGTCCGGAATTCGCATCAATGCCTTGGGAATTTAATCAATCTACAATAGTATTAGCACACTAATCTGGGCCCTTAGCTTTTGTGACTTACAACGCCCACAGTCACAAATTCTGCAACCCATTCACAACCTTGAATTTCATCCAAAAACAAGCAGGAATCTGAAATTATGCCCACATCTGAGTTATGGCCTGGGCACATGCAGAGCTGAGGATTAGCAATGCAAATCACGCTTAATTCAATGAGAAGAATAAGATCCAAGAAATATGGCCAAAAAAGTATCCACCAATCGCCATCAGTGTTGCCCTGCCCGCTTGTTACTAACGTACTCTGTGATTGGTCGAGCACCTCCCTATTTTCTACCAGTAAGGTATCATTTCATTTTATATCATTGGAAGCTGTGGGAGGCGTGGGGAGGCTGGCCATCTTAGCCTTATTATTTCAGGGCTACCATGACCGAGCGAGGCGCAGCCTCTATAAACCAGCCCTTTGCTACGTGGCTTAGCTTCCTGTGACACACAGATGCCCTCGACTGACGACGAGCCTTTGAGGACCAATACGCACAAAGACTCACAACGCAGAGGAACCAGCCTTTTTTCCCGCCAGTTTGAAATGGGCACGCTCCTGAGCCGACACTATGAAACACGCACGCACGCACGCACGCACGCACGCACGCACGCACGCACGCACGCACGCACGCACGCACGCACACAACACACACACACACACACACACAACACACACACACACACACACACACACACACACACACACACACACACACACACACACACACACACACACACACACACACACACACACACACACACACACACACACACACACACACACACACACACACACACACACACACACAGGCATCAGAGCTGCTCCACATGCCCCCTGCAAGCCAGGCAGGGGCTATTTCACATGTTAAAAGATGCACAAGCCAGGGACTATTTCACGTTAAAAGATCCACAAGCCAGGGACTATTTCACATGTTAAAAGATGGGAGATATTTCAGAAAGCAGGATTGCAGAGTGAGCTGGATAACTGCTGCACAGAGTAAAACCTAGAACCTCCTGAATCTGGAACAAGGACTGAAGTAAAAAGAGCTGTCCCAGGTTTCACTCAGTGCAGTTATCCAGCTAACTCGGTAATCCTGCTTTGTGATACACCCCCTGGGACAACCCTGGTTACCAGTTGCCTTCTCACTGAAGATGGGTTATTTGGCTGACTTATATTCAGCATACTCAGGCAAACCAAAGCATACTGTGTCCCTCTGCTACAAACTGGCAGTGTGTAAGTTATGTACCTCAGCCTGCTTTCACGTTGAGTGTACTTAACGTTGAGTGTACTTCATAACTGTGCCACTCAGAAGCTGAATGTCCTATATTCATTCATTGGGACAGTCGGCAGATTAAACAAAGCCAGGCTGTTAAAGAAAAACAAAATGTTTGTGCAACGACTGTGGTTATTTATTTCTGTAACAATTAACTTTTTAAACATTGTGTTTTAAATATTGGAATTTAAAGAGGAAATCACCAGCCGAACACAGAGAAGTGTACACACATGCTTCTGTGTGTACTACGTGTGTTTACAGAAAGGACAGGGAGGGCAATGTGAGCCAGGAAATGACATCACAATCTCCCATAGCAGGTTCTGGGCCATGACCGAATATCATCCCTGTTCCCTGCCCCCTGTCCCCTGTCCACTTTCCAAACTAGTGAGGAAGTAGTTTGTAAATATGTCCCGCTCTTGTACTGCAAGTTGTAGTTTTTACTTCCGGTTTACTTCCTGAAATTATCTTCCTGAGTGTGCTCCTGAATCCCCTCAACCCTAACGGAAATTAGGGTTTCAATCTGGGATTTTAAGTGCCCCCATTTGTGAGAAAAAAGTTGGCCACTCAAAAAGTCTTTGACGAAGTTGACTCAAATGGTCGCCAAAATGCACTACAAAAGGGGTGAAGGGATGATATTTGGTCATGGTCTGAATCCTCAGAGTACTAACAAGGCCAAATTGTTCTGCCACAATATTCTTCTGCTCAACAAGAACACACACACATGACAGGTGTACCTACTGCTCAATGCACAGGTCTTACTGTGGTTGACACAGGTAGGCTAGCGAGCCCTTGAAACGAGCCTCTTAATGCCTTTTGTGACTCAATTTTGTTTGTTTAATGTTTCAACAGCGAGCAACAACATGTTTTTTTCCATTTAATGCTAATTTTAAATGGACCAGAAACATTTAAATAAAAATGGTGTAACTTTATGCATAAAGGGAACTTGTGGCGTCATTGGGCCTCTGGTGCAGTGAACTCAAACGGTGTCCTTGTAGGAGTTTAGGTGTAAAAAAAACAACAACATAAATAACAGGTATGTGTGATTTTAACCGAAGGCCTATAAGTGAAAGTGCGAGAGGCTAAATTCTCAATGTCACTGCCTGGGGCGAGAGGTTAAGTTTGGGGGTTGTCACCCAGCGGGTCAGCGGCTTTGTCGGAGCAGGTGGGGAATGAGGTCAATTCAAGCGATCTAATGACCCTCCAACTTGCTGAAGGAGACGCTCCCGTTACGCAGCGCTAATTAAGTCCAGCGGCGGGGGGAGCTATGAGAAAGCCGTCCAACAGCAAGCGCCTCTCGTGACACCAGAATAGTTTTTCTTCGTTATAATTATGTGATTTGCGACGAAGTAAGGCCTCCGAATCTAAAACTGAATTGAGTTTCGTAAACAGGACAAAAACTAGTGTTATGGCATTGAGTATACTTATACATGACACATTATACTGCCTAAAATAAGCATTTTTACAAATACCGGCACGTTCGAAAGTGAAAAAAGTTTGCCGTGTTCAGTGTGGTGTGTAACTATTTGGCTGAATCCAGTTAATACAGCACGCGCGAGGGAAGCCACCGTGGAATCACTGGCCTCCTGGGACCACTGTTAGAACGCAATGAAAACTTTATTATCTCGTGAAGCATTTGAGCCATTTATACGAGATCACCTCGGTGTGTTTTCGGGTAACTGACTTCTACCACGGATTGTGTAAATCGCCTTGAATATATAGACTTTTAGCAGGACATATTTGGCTAAGTACCAAAGGATATGTCGCTCTTCCTATAATAACCTAATCAAGGCGCTCCGTGGTTGAGTCAGATATATCGTCAATGTTTATATTGTAATATTAATAAGTATATATGGTCAGAGAATGTCAAAAACATGTGTTAAATTTCCACAATATAAAAAAAGCTATTTTGTATTCCACATTAAAACGACACCTATTTTGTATTCCACATTAAAACGTTTCACACTTATCAACAGAATTCTTCCCACGGTGAGAGTTGTGAATATAACAACTGGCGTTCTGTAACCGTATCCCCCCCCTCAGTTAATTACAGGTATTTCCCATGCAGACTGAAATTGGCTATATGTTTATCGTTCAGAAAGGGTCCCACAACAACCAATTTTTGAAGATAAAAATTTGGTTTTTAAAAAGTTATTATAGCTTAAATGTGCCCATTTAAGAAACATGAAAGGTCGGAACCTCTTCACGGTGATGTTTGTGGTTGATTAAACAGTTGACGGCGTCCAAAGATAGGCCTACCTACAATTACTAATATTAAAAAGATGTCAATTTGGAATTCCATCGCTGATTAGTGTGTGAGAGCATGTCCTACATTTAAACAAGTTTTACAGTTTCTGTATTTGAATGCTACACGCATGATTGTCCCATACATGCTGTAATCAGCTTATTTCTACTTGAGATATAGAGTTTGACGAGCACCAGGCGGGAGGGGCAAACGTGCGACCAACAGGCTTCAATTATCTTTATTTTAAAAAAAGAAAAACGCATGTGAATCGTCTTTCTTTCTTCCTTTCTCTTTCTCTCCGCCAGTCTTTGGCTGTGCATGGGGCTTAATTGCGTATAGGTTTGGTAGGTATAGACCTTGGCTTTCCCCATTAGTGCTCCTTGTATTTACTTGACATTCCCCATCACTTGGAGAGGAATAGAACCGATAACAAAAGCACGGGGTGTAACCGCCTGCAGCGCCGTTCAAAAACTCCGTTTGTCCAGGGCGACACGATCACGTGACCCCGGCGTTTATGAAATCTTAACCTCCAGCAAAGGTGTAAACGCCTGCCTGCCCTCAGGGTATCGGGCCCCGGCAAGCACACAAGCCAGCACAACTTTTTACTTACGTATAAGGGGTTAAGTAAGGATTTAAGCATTTATAAATGTTTCATGTGCAACACCTGCTTCGTGATTCCCCCCCCAGATCAGGTCCCAAAGGTAATAATTTCAAACAATGCTGAAGAAACGAATTATTTTAAATGAATAAAATAGATTAAATTATGAATTCATCTGAAAGATTACAAGAAAATATAATGGAAGCAATAATTAAGCACTTAAGCACGTAAAGCGAGGCGAGTGCAATGCATGTGTAGCTGCAAACACTGGAGCAATAGAGCTATAAGTCACCACCGGACATCAGTTCAGAATTAGCTACATTTTACCAAATTCGCATAGCCTACTAAAGGAATAACTAGGCCTGTGGGACTAATGTGTGAACTAAGAGGACTGTATCGATTCTTATGAAAGTAATGATTAAGTTCAACAGAGCGTATGCCAACAAACAACAGAAAACATATCGACGAAAGCAAGAAAGTGTACCCTTGAAAGGACTTTGCAACTTTCAAATGTGAGCATAATGTTGGCAGCGACTACTACTACTAGGCTACTACTACTACTACTAATAATAATAATAATAATAATAATAATAATAATAATAATAATCATCAACATAATCGTCGTTGTCGTCGTCATCGTCGTCGTGGTCATGAAAACCCTTGTATACGTGTTGCGAACCAGAGCTTCCTTCGTGACGAAGATTAAGGAGTGACTGAAGGCTTATGGAATGAATCAAGCAGTTCACAGTGATTTAGCTTCGACTGCCATGAGCATGTAGCCTGCAAAAGATACTAAATAAAATAGAGATCATTAGACAAGATAACATCAATGGCATTACAATATTAATGACTTACAGCATGAGGACAATGATTAATATTAATATTATTATTATTATTATTATTGGGATAGGCTAGTTGTAGCATTAGTAGTAGTATTTTACAAATAACTAAACAAAATAGGGGGCTTTATTCCACACGAAATGCATGTTGGCCTATGTCTTTCCTTGCAAACTGAAACAACACTAAAACAAAGGTTTAATTACTGGGTAAGATATCTTCTGCGCTCAAACAAAATATTTGCGCCAAAAGAATTCCAGTCGTGTGTGCCTTTAAAAGAGAAGGTTGCGAGCTGTAGCTGTTGCGATGTTTTGAGATTTTTTTTTTTTTTTTTTTTTCATAATTCCCGCGCAATGGTTTTTAAAACAGACTAATCCCGCAGCTTCTTGTACACAAAAGCCCTGCCGCTCCCAGCTGCCAGTCCGCCCCATGTAGGCGTCTATTCATGGCAAATGGGCGAGGGAAACAACAAAATGCCAATGACAGCTGTTTGTTTACGGTTTCCCACGATTCTGTGCCAATTACCCATCACCGACCCATCAGCCGCTTGTCGTCTCTCATTAGATACCCCTCAGCTCACAAGGAGGCCTACTGTACATGCGCCGAGTGTCTCGTGGTTCCCGTCCGGCCCAAGAGCCCATTCCACCCTCGTGCACTGCCAGCACGCTCTCGCTCTGTGCAGAGTTTAGATGCCTTACGTTATCCCGCCCCCCCCCGCCCCGTCAACTGAACTAATATGTTTAACGAAATTTATGGCAATGTACAGGTTAATGTTAAGGGAATGTTACTTAGATCACGCTGATGCCTTTGTTTTATTTTTGTTTAAGTGACACGACAGACTCATCCTCGAGATACACTCAATGGATTAATTATGAACAGTGTTTCTAGTTTGCCACTCAAAAAAAACAAAAAACAAAAATTCTTATATTTAAAATGATATATAAGCTATATCATAATACCTGTAATTCATATCATAGAATCAATTGTTTAATTGATAGATTGTATAATAATATAATAACAATAATAATCATCATCGTCATCATCATCATCATCATCATCATCATCATCATCATCATCACCATGACTACAATACGTTTATTAATTCATTGGTTTTGATTGGGAGTATACATACTGTCCATGCAGATGTTCTGGTCTTATAATTATGTCCATGTAAATTAATACACTTAAGTGTCATTTCTTCAATATAAGACTGAATGTGGTTATTATTATTATTATTATTATTATAATTAACTGTTACTGCGCCACGTGAACTAAAAGTGTATTTATCATTGACATTTTGGCCAGTGATTACATAATTATTTTTTTAACAGAATATATATTATATACAACAACAATGATTAGAATTAATACAATTATTGTTGCTTTTGGTCCACTATTATTATTATTACTATTATTAGTAGTAGTATTGCTGTTATTATTATTATCATTATTATTCATAATAATAAGTGTAATAATAACAATAAATATACTTAAAAATAGGCGCAAATCACTTAAATTGAGCTTCATACCTGTAGGGCACATGGGCTATTCAAAATCATTGCTGTTGTCTCTCTTTTTGTATTATTTCAATTGTATACTACAACACGTTTCATAAAACAAATTTAAACTGATTGCACAGCGTTGCATTTACTAGTTTATTTCATATGCAATCAATCAATACCTGTGGGCTATGTGCAGTGTACAATGTTTTATTCTAGTTAACAAAACACACCAGTTCAAAACTTGATGTTTTTTTCTAATGTAGAACTTGTATACTTGTATTTCTCCACGACTCAAGAGCTGATGAATTAACACTGGACATTTGACTATGTACTGCAGAATGTGTGTCAGTTCTTAATTATTAGCCAATTATTTGTAATTATACATTTTGCTGAATGGACTATTTAATTTCATATTTACAAAAATTATCCTTTAAACTAATTACTACAGTTGTAATTATAATGATAGTAAAATGAAATATGTGACTGATGTTGACTGTAGTGCATTGAAAGCAATTAGCAGTTGTTATTGTTTTATTGTATTAAGGGATAGATTATTGGACAGGATTAAATTTGGCAGCAACACCCACCTGGCGTTTCTAATACTTCTAACACGATTATTGTTTAATGTAGAATCCACGATACGTTTTCAGATATGCTATTCGTACTCACACACCTTAATATTGCGATAAAAAATTTTGAACCGCAAGAGACATGGTTGATAGAAAGAGGGAGAGAGAGGAAGAGAGAGGGAGACAGATGATGATGATGATGATGGTGATGATGAAAATCAATGGAATTATCTCAATCACATTTAATTTATTTAGCGTTTTTATTCCGCCGAAAGGCCTCGGATTGACTGTGTGGCAATTTCAATTTGAACACACTGACTACATTTCGTGCAATGTTAGCGCATTCTAAAAGGCCTCAGCGTTTGATTGGTTTGGTGGCCATGTTTGCTGGTTTCTGAATGACGTCAGTTCGCTCTTGCCCATCTCACGCCAACGGACGGTCCTAATTACTGCCGCGAAAATAACCGCAGCGTTTCAGGCCGGCATGGCAGAGGCACAAACGAGCGTACAGGCGGCGCGCGGACACAAAGTGTTCTTTAACATGTCTTATTTCTTCTTAATTGGGTCCCTAGCTCGAGGTAATGACCGTAAACGAGGAATAGGACCTCTAGAATGCGCGTGCATAAAAGACATAAAACAAAAGATCTTTGTTAGGCTGGGAGAGAGAGAGAAAAAAACAAGGCATTCCTATCTTGCGCATGCATTTCGGAGACCTTGCACCTTTCGGAGAGTTAAGGTCATGCAGTTTGGACCGGCTATGCTGAATTGAACTAGAAGTGCGGCTCTCAAGGAAAAAGGCGTCAAACGACCGGCCCCTTAATGAGGTTTCCTGTTCGCACGCACAAGTTCTATAGGGTGAATGCTTGTTAGGGAACGGTGTCTTTATTGAGAGATGCTAAGCAGGAGATTGGCCCAAAAAAGGTTGCACCTGTCGTCGTTTTTATCTTCGAGACAACGAGTCGCATATGGGATTATAGGCTAATATAAATATAATTAGCGATTCTTGAGTTAATGCTGTTTATTCTGGGAAATCACATATAAGATATGTATGTGTGTGTGGTGTGTGTGTGTGTGTGTGTGTGTGTGTGTGTGTGTGTGTGTGTCTGTGTGTGTGGAAATCGCAAAAAAAGCTATTTGTACAGTTTCATATTAAAGTGGTAGTGTGTAGCATCCTTATCTGTTCATATTGTGAAGTGTAGGATTATATGATTACCACATTTCGGGAGTATATGCAAGGAGTCAAGGCCTTTGAAGGCACTGTCGGAATCTTCTGAAGAGATACGACTGACAGCCACCCTTTAACAACCTATACCACTGGCCCTGAGGGGCCGGCATGTGGTTTGTAAGAAACTTTTAAATAATTTGCAGCTCAGTAATCTAATTAGATAGTTCTAAAATCCATAAGAATTAATAATTAAACCGTGCCAAGGAAAAGTAAGCCACACACGAATCCAGGCATTTTACTATTTTATATTGAACCCGCAGTCTCACGTAGGCCTACTCAATACTAATGCGTCATTTCCTTAATCAGTTGCAATAATCCAAACCCACGATCTATGGGTATTTAGGAATAACTCACACCGTTTAAAGTGGCCGATTCGAAAACTCGTTACATTTCGGTTTACATTGCACTATCAAGGCCATATTAACACATTTTAAATTCCAACACTCAATGTGAAACGGACTGTATAATCCAGGGTAGAAAAGCGCAACGAGGCCTGTGAGTGATTAGATGCAGAAAAGCCGTATGGAGGTTAGGGACGCACAGGGAGAAGCCCCAAACGAAAGGGTTAATACTCCAATATGTGTGTTCCATGGAGCCTACGGGTAGACAGTTTGTAGAATACATGATTTCACGACACACGACTTCCAGAGTTTTAAACAATAAAAATACATTTTAAAGGTAGCCTATACCACAATTTCAGCAACAGAATAACAGGGCAATGTTCAATTTGATAAACCTTTGCTTAAAAAGGCGTCGCGTGGTATAGTAGAACGACCATATAAACGTAAAAGCACCGCATGCAATCAGTTATAGATTTAAACAGCAACATTTTATTTAAAAAAAAAAAGAACATAAACGCCCCTGAATTACTGTGCGTAATCATGTTTCCGTGCCTTTGATTTGACGAGTGTTTTGCTTTGGATTTACGTCATTCCAAAACTGCAATAACAGCGGTTATGTCTCGAGGTTCCAGAAGACGGCGCCTCAGATCGCACATGGGGAAATTCGACGGAGTAAGCGTGCTGGCACCACGCTGCCTGAACGTAATTAATCCCGTGAATTCGCTCTCGCGTGCAAGCGGATCTCCATTTGAAGACTGTAATTAATAATCTTTTTTCTCCCCCTCTTCCTTCAGCGCCCGTTACTTAATGTGCGATTCGTATGGCTTGCCACGTTCTGTCCATTTTTTTGTTGCGCGTTGCTCGTGGTCACAATAGCCAAATCAATTATTTCCTTTAATTTATTGTGAGCTGGCCTCCGTCAGATCACCTTCCTTCGTCACTGTTACACAAATTCTCTCCGCGTGCACCTATTTGCAGTGGCCCCTATTTACAGTATTTTTGTTGTCACGTCAGGACTTATGTAACCCTTTAAGGTATAACATCAGAAATATGTGGTTTCTAATGCCGATGTAACAAGCATTGGAGTTCTAGAACACTGCAAAAAATAAATAAATAAATAAATAAAAACATTCAGAAAAATCTACTGTTCAAAGGGTTAATGGCATCCCACATCTGAGGCATTCATGTAAAAAGCGAACAGACGTTTTAGAATTTGGGAACAACTTCTATTGCACCGTTTGATGTAGACTGGGGAAAGTAGCCTAAACGAATATTTAATTAAAACTAATAAGGCACTGTCATATGAAACAGAGAGTTTAAAAGTGCTGCGACAGTTGTCCCACCTCATACTATTCCACTATCAAAAGTATTTTGTTTTCACATGTTTAGGATCCGTTTAGGTTTGCTTCAGTCTAGGCCCGTATTACTGAAACGCACGAACGTGTTCAAAATCGAAAGTCTGAAAGACAAACAGGTATACAGTTACCATTTAATCTTTATTTTTTCTATTTTCAAGGTGATCAATGAGAACAGAATTTCAAATTATTCACACCGAAATATTGTATTAATAGTCAACTAAATGAATTGAAGAATTAGATAATAAACATATAGGGACGCTTGTTATTATTAATCCAAATCAAGATTACGGTAGATTATTTTGCATATTTTAGCCTTATTATGATGGGGCTCCGAGAAGAAATGTAAACATTTACATATTTGTTGTGTAAAATAAATGTTTGCTTCGATTAGGACCAGACCAGGTGTTTTATATGCGTTTTGAAATAAACTCAGTTCCGAGGGCATATACATTATAGACACATTTAATCGGACCATTTAGGGACACGACAAGTTAACATTTTAAAACACAGATGAGGATCACAGATCTGTAATCTAATAAGTATAGAGATCAAAGGGAAGGATTATGGTTGGATAAAATGATCTCGGATCAGTTGTTGGGGCGTAACGAGCTTGGAGCTAGCATCGGAACACTGGAGGTGTGCTCTCAATTCGTCAAATCTGGCCAGAAGATTTAATGTGTGAGCCATCAGCAAATTTAAATAGTTTCTCTATAATCGCTTTTTAATCTATTCATCTTTTTTTTTTTGCATCACACATTTCGATGCGATTTAAAATGCGATTTGATATGCATGCCGTGTCCCAAATCTAAAACTCGCCGTAACATTTTCATAAAAATGGATTAAATTCAGCTACTGATCTACCGTTTTATAATCATTAATTGGCCTATATCTCGATGCCTCTCTTCGTGTTATGATTTACGTTTTATAAGAGCATTGCTACATCATGCGAAAATATACACTATTATGTTATTACATTATATATTATACACTAAAATATATTAACTTTGTAAAAAATATTGTATTTATTGATTTGGTCTTAAACTCTGCATAGGCTATAGTAAGTAAATTGGTTCTTTGAATAAGTAGCCTATAGTAACTCCATAGCCAGGTCTTTCAACAAGAGGAAGAACGATTAAGTATAGGCTCGTGCACTATTCAACATTCTTCTACATTCGCTGGGATTAATGGCGTCTTCTTGTCCGAATATTAATGATTGTACGTCTACTCCTGTAAAACATCTCAAATTAATTATTTGTGGAAAAATCAGGTAAATTTTGAAATACTGTATATATAGGCTATATCATGCTGAAATACTCAAGGTTGAAATACTCAAAAGCGGATCTACAGTAAGTTTCAAAATCATTGTTTTATGAGATAGTTTGATATGCAAAGTCAGAAGTACAGAATTCGCTCTACTAATTATGGGAACGTGCCTTTATATTAGAGTACATAGCTGCATAAAACTACGGCTATTTATTATTATTATTATTATCACCACCACTATTACTATTACTAGGCTGCTACTACTACTACTACTACTACTACCACTACTAATAATAATAATAATAATAATAATAATAATAAACAACAAATCAAACAACAAAATTATTTATTTGCTCTTTCTTTGTTTCTTTGCAGTGCTAATATTGGAATTACCTCCAGTATGTTGTTTCTTCCTGCTGGGAATATTCAACAGTTCCAGCTATACCCTGTCTTCACCAGAAAGGGCGCCAACATTTAACATTAGCCAGATTTGCATCGCAAGGTTGCGTAAATATTTAAATTGTATTATGTAGGAGTGAGTTATCCTACTACTGATAGAGGCGTGGGTTTTGGTTTTGGTGGGCATGATTTTTTTTCGACCCCAGAATAAGTCGATTTTTATTAACTTTACATATTGGCCAAGTAATAGGCCTACACAATATAATAGTCCGTTTATACTATTGTATGAGCATCTAATCTCTCATTAGCACCTTGCACCGCGCTCGTGCCCCCCTCAAGAAGTCCACCTGGCTTACCCCCAGCCGCTCCCCTGAGGTAAGCGCGCGCGCTCCCACGTCAGGCCCCACAGTAGCTCCGTCACAGACACTTCCTGTCGCGCGGTCGCCCAGGTCTCGATTCACTCTCGATTTCACGGCCTGTCGCCCCTCCCCACCCAGTCTCTATCAGAGCGAGATAACCGCGGGGGGACGTCATGGCAGCGTCCTGAATGGTTTTGGAAAAAGCTAACAGTATAAATTTGTTTCATCGTTTGATCGTCAACAACATGAACTTGAATCACGGACTTCTATGGTAGGAGTTCCCGGACCTCCAGGAGTCTAGAAAAATGATCCCAGGGTTACCTCAGCAAAATGGAAAATTATTTTCACATTTAATAATATTTCACATAAATTTAGTTTGTATTCTCATATTTCATATTTTAGACTCTTGTATAAAACAAGCTCTCTGGAACGAATGTCCACTCACAGACTGCTTACAGTCTGAAAACCCACAGAGGTGATGAAATAGTTTTTTTTTTTCCCGCCTGTTTGTCCTGCTAAAACTCCAGCTTTGCTTATTTGATGAACAGACAGCACTGACATCGGGAACGGCGTTGTTGGTAAATCATCACCATATGCCAACAGCGTAAACATATTGCCATTTTTGTCCATAAACTGTAGTGGGAGTACTGAACAAGCTGGTCAACAATTCACTGAATAATCCTGGTCTTACTGCACAGAAACTCCCTTTACTTGGTTCACATGCAACACGGTTGTAACATGTGTCCAAGGTAACAAAGATGATGATTAAAGCAAGACACTGTTGTGCGCTCTATTGTTTTGGTGACCTAACATAGTTACGATGCCGACCCACAGGTTAGCCTAATACAAAAATAAATAACTGTCCAACTGAAGTACCGTCAGAAGGTCGCATCACGCAATCCGAGAGGTCATTTTAATTTAATTTCTTTTACAAAAAAGCCAGTGTTTATTTTACGCTGTCATGGTTACATAACTGTAATAATGGTCAAAGAAGGTAATGCAGTCTTAAACTCGACGCATTGGCAAACCTAAGACGGAATAACCAGAGGTTCATCTGTGTTCAAACAGCGGTAACTGTGAAATCAGTCTTATGGGATTGGCCTTGTGTCCCCACAGGCCCACACAAACACGCACGCACACACGTACGTACGCACATGCACACACAGAGCCACACACACACACACACACACACACACACACAGTCTCACACACGGATCCACACACACACGCACGCACGCGCACACACACACACACACGCGCAGAGTCACGCACAGACATACTTACACAGGCAAACACACTCACACACATGCACATGCACACACGGAGCCACACACACACACACACACACACGCACATGCAGAGTCACGCACAGACATACTCACACAGGCAAACACACTCACACACATGCACATGCACACACGGAGCCACACACGCAAACACACAACTTACACACCCTGACAGTAACAGTTGACTCATTAAGAAACACTGAAACTTTCAAACAAACAAAAAAGAAAAAACGCATGAGAAAACACACAGCCGGCAGGCAGGCCCTGTATCCCTACTCTCTCTCCTCTGGGGTGAACAGGCCCTGTATCCCTACTCTAGATCCTCTGGGGTGAACAGGCCCTGTATCCCTACTCTAGATCCTCTGGGGTGAACAGGCCCTGTTTCCCAGGACAGGGATGAGGGGGCGCTGGGGGGGATGCGGCTCAGACATGCCGATGGAGTCCTGGGTCTTACCCTCCCGCCGTCTCACACCAGGTCTCAGTGGCCATCAGACTGACTGAGGGAGGGGCTGCTGATTAGAAAGTGGGTGTTGGTGAGGTTTTTTTTTTTTTTGGGGTGGGGTGGGATAATACCTCTTTGTGCTTTCCTACAGTCTAGTTTAGGGGGGGGGGGGGGTTCATAGCCAGCCATGAAAGCAGCTGACTAGACTGGCCCAGATTAACATTCGTCACCCTCTTCTTCTGTCTGGCTCTACATCCTACAAGGTTGGAACCCACACTCCTGAACCCCGAAAACCCACCTTAAATGACCCCCTGCCAAGTCCAGACCCCAACTCTATTTTTTATTCTGTTTATAGTCAATATTTATATGCTAATATACCCAGGTGAAAAAGTAGTATACTTTAGTGTAATAAAAATATAATTTAAGTATACAAAGGTTATTACAAGTAGACTTTTCCTTTTTGTACTTAATTTGAAGTATGTTTAAAATGTACTTTTAAAAAGTGTACTTCAAGTATAGTCTCAAACACACCGTAATACTTTTAAAGTTTGTTTCAAACGCACTGGCGACATAATGAAATTGTACTGCAAGTGTATTTAAGATACCAACAAATCATACTTTTTGTTAGTGCACTTAAATATACTTAAGTACACTAAAAATAGTCCCATTTTAACATAGTCATAGTGCACTTAAGTATACTAAAAATAGTCCCATTTTAACATACACACTGCACTTGAAGTACACTTAAGTACGACTTAAGTTTAGTGCACTTAGTATACTTAAAGCGCTGCCAATTTAGCACAAAGTACATAATTAGTACAAAAACTACTAAAAGTATACTTTGAAAAAGTATATTTCAAGTATAAGCTTTTTTCACCTGGGTATTATTTACAGAGTCTGGGGGCGCCTCGTTAGACCTGCCTTCACAGAGTCTGGGGGTGCCTCGTTAGACCTGCCTTCACAGAGTCTGGGGGCGCCTCTGTGGTGCACCCTGTAATAAGAGCATCGTCCACATATGTTTAATTACTCTTATATAAGTCACTCACAACTATACACAGCAACATAATTCCCTACATACAAATTCAAGCACCATGTGAAACACTTAAATATGATGGTGAGTGAATAGTGTATATATACAGCATATACAGCCAGTCAGGCAAATACAAATACAAAATTCAATACAGTCCAAATTCAAAGCAAAATAAATTCATCCACTCAATCCAATCCTCACAACATCATGGCCTTCTCTGCAGATGCTATGGGTCAGATTGGTGCAGTAACCCTTTCTTTCAGTACAACCTGCTTCCCCAGGCCGGCTAACTGCAGGACCAAGTGTGCAGGCGCGGTATAAACCCTGCACTTGAGCCTAGCTAACAGGCCGAGAAGCCTGTCTGGCCCAATGCAGGACCATGTGTGCAAGCATGGTATAAACCCTGCAACCCGTGGGTGTATATGTCCAATTCCAAACTCCCAATCTCGAATGTCCAAGCGCCTGCAACCGCAGCCGTGCGTGAACCACCCTGCCGATCCGGGAGAACCGGGACATCCGCGGTTCGCCACCGAAACGCGTGGCGTACCAACAGCCGCTCCTGAGAGGGCGGGGCTTATTGGTGTCAGGTGCACGGCCTTCGCCGGGATCACAGAGTAAAGGTGTGAGGCTGGCCCCCCAGGCTAGGCCGGAGCACACGGTCAGCAGGCGCCAAAACATTTACATTTTAGTCATTTGGCAGACGCTCTTATCCAGAGCGATGTACATTAGTGCATTTTCCAACTTGAAACAAGTGCGTTAAAACAACCCTAAAAGGTAAATACGATTTCAAACACCAGGTGCAGTCAGTATGATTTTTTTTCTTTTTTTTTTGGTGGGGGGGCGACCGCACAATATCAATCATTGGCGTGTACAACAGTAAGCCAATAAGTAACCTTAAGTATTAAACTAGCAGCTTGAACCACTTAAACAAGGATTCAGAAAAACACAATCAAGGGAGGTCACAAGGAGGTAGGGAGGGTACCTCCTTGTCTAAAAGAAGCCGCTGACACCAACAGGTGCTGCTCTGTTCCGGAGTGGAAATGCATCACGGTCCTGATCCTGACCACACCCGTGCCAACTGTAGCTGGCAGGGAATGAAGTGCCGAACACCGCTAGCTCAGCCGGCGGAGCGCGCGGTAAACAGAAGGTGATGGCTTGCAGGGCCCGTGTTCCCCGTTGGGTAACGTTATATTATAGGTACAGCTTTGTAAGGGCTATCTGTATAGCGGTATTTTATTTATTTATTTACAATATAAGTTGTTGTTTGTTAGGTTAACGTCACATTCTTTGATTATAAACGGGCCTTCTGAGCCTTCTTGGCGACATCGTACTTTTGTGTCCCTGAGTCACACCGATGTTCTCCGCTTGTCTAAGTCGCCCGGGATAAAAGCACCGATGTTCTCCGCTTGTCTAAGTCGCCTGGGATAAAAGCTTCTGCTAAGTGATTGTGATGCAATTTCATGTAATATAATGTTCTGAGGCAGTAATGTGGTTCGGGATGAGATAAGGGAGCTATGAACGTTATGAATAAGAGAGTTATGAAGTAAAAAATAGAAACAAATAAAAACTGTGTTGGTCCACTTGCGAGGCCAAATGTAAGGCGCGGAGTCCCATATTGGCGCTTATACCTGTGACATCACGTTCCCATGCCTTACCGCCACCACCCACTCCGCCGATTCCCCTACGCTGTCCCTCTTCTGTGGGTACGGGGACCGCCCCCAAATCGCAGCACCGCCACCACCCCAACGGCGGACGAGAGGCGGGGCGTCTCCCGCGAGTGATTTAGCATGAGAAAGACCCCCGTTTCTGTGAACTTATTTGCCCTTCGACCTCTTCCCTTTGTGCCGCCTGAGGCGGCAAATAGCTACAGAGGACCAATCAGAGGACACACCCCCTTTCTCATCTCCCATCCCCCCCCCCCCCCCCAACCCCAAAACCCCAAAATCCTCTCTCACTCTATGACTGTCTGACCCCCCCCCCCCCCCACCCCCCCCCCACCCCCACCCCCACCCCCAAGACAGGGGATTTGAGAAAGTGGGGAGGGGAAAAAATCTCAATTAGGTAATTTAATACCAAAGTCAATTCCCAAGCCCCCCCCCCACCCCACCAGAAACACACACACAGACACACTCCCACACTCTCGTCCAGACAGGGGCTGGAGGACTTCATCTCATTTGCCTTTCTTTGCCCCTATCTTCCCAGCCCTGCCCCCCCCCCCCTTCTCTTTCTCTATGTTTTAATTAAGAGCTCTAACCCTAAAAATGCCACTAGTGACAGGACCTGGGCCTCAGCCCCGTTAAGCGTCCCTGTGTGTGTGTGTGTGTGAGAGTGGGTTAATGAGAGAGCCCATAATCCTATCAAACTGCCTCACATATTCTAAACGCACAGGCCTTTTTTTTCCCACCCTCATCTCGGTCCCCGTCGGCCATTTTGAATGGGATTCAGTCGTTGCCGTGACTTTCGCACGCTCTCCAGTAAATGGACTTCACTCAATATGTCTGTGTCTCGGAAAGCAGACGGTATTTCTCAATGGAAAATAAAATTTTTAGGAAAGTCAAGTATTTTTTTTTTTAAATCACTCACTAAAACTAAATCAAACAAAAACTGTACAAAATCCTTAATAATAAACAGTTTTAATAATCAGATGAAATACGTTTTTGGGTGCACTGGTATTGATGTTTGGCCGGAAGTACACGTTGGGCTGTGGACGATGTTCAGACTGGTTTGCATGACAGAACTTAAAATAAAACAAAGAACAGGGATTTTCACTCCACACACTGGGAAACTTTGTACTATGTACTGCAAATCCTGCATTATTTTGGTAGAATATTGTTGTGTTGGAGGGCAATTCTGACTCTTGATGAAACCATATTGATATTTGACTATTGACTTTGAAAGCAGAAATATTTCATCAAATAATCAGACAATCAGACACTTTTTGTCAGGGCACTTCAAAATGTTAATAATCTGTAGATTGTATTTGCAGCATATCGGCACGCACGCACGCACGCACACACGCACACACGCGCTGTTCCCCCCCGCCATGTATGACGTTCTGCACACGTGCTGTCATTTCTTTTCAGGATTCTGAAGTCACGTGAAGTCTCTGAACTTGGTGACAGATAAGGTGCTGTTGGCCTGTAGGATCATTTAAACCCTTTGAAGAGTAGTTGGAGTTGGAGTCCCCCCCCCAAAAAAAACATTCTAAGTCAGTGTTCTAGAACTCTTTGCTTTGCTTTCACTTACCAGTAGTGGTTGTTACATCAGCATTAGAATGTTCAGTCAAGAATATTCTAATCACATATTTGTGATCTAACGCCTTAAAAGCGACTCTTTTTTGTGGTTATTGGTTTTATACCGTATTGTACCGATTGTATTTCATCGGCTGATCTCAGCTCCCTTTTAAAAACACACACAGGCAGGTCTATTTTAATCTCTGGGGCTCACACCGGGATAACTAAAGGGGAAATAAACGTGAACTCTGTACCGCTAACGTTTCTGGTAACGTATGTCACCCACAATCCAAAGCACGTCTCTAAACGGAGACAAAATTGGTCTCCAGGCCCCTTGACTGTTGAGCAAGGTTAAGCAAACAGCCGCAGAGAGGTGGCTTTCAAATCCTGCCTCGTCCGCCGTACCAACCTTTTGTAACCCTGTCGTCAGGCCTGGAGGGCCCCATTCAAGACCTCCAGAGGCGCTGTCCATAACGCTGTCCCAGGAGGGCGTTTGGGGTCCCCAGGGGTCAAGTGACCCCCCCCACCCCCTAATCTAAGGGGCTTGTTCACCTCTCATTCTCAGGTCAAGAAGGCCATTTGTATTGGCCTTGACCTCCCCGTTTCTTAAAATGCCGTGCAGGACGAGGAACAATGCCGAGACCCCCCCCACTTCAAGTTCAGCCCAAACTACGTCCGAGCCCTGGTGTTTGTTCAAGTGGGCTGGTAAACTATGGCTTTGGCCTATTGTGGTGTATAGTTCTTCCTGCGTGAACATAACTGTGCAGATGCTATCTTATTATAACCTCTACTTTGTGTGTGTGTGTGTGTGTGTGTGTGTGTGTGTGTGTGTGTGTGTGTGTGTGTGCGTGTACTGTAATGCTATGGACAGCAATGGTGATCTACTATAGAAGTGTCTTCTCAAAAAAAGGCTTTGCTTTAACGTGACAATTTAACACATAACTCTAATTAGGGCTCTAAAATCTAAAACACTTTCTTGGAGAGGAAGTGTTTGAAACTGCCGTAGCACTACATACCAGGTAAATGAACATTTATAAATGTCTGTTTTGTCTCATCAGACAGTTTCCCTGTGTTGTTGTTTTTAACCCATGGGGTGTTTTACAGCTCATACCATTGTTAGCTTCACTTTTTTTACACACACAACATATTTTATCTGAGGTTGTACATTTTCAAACATCAGCTTTCTACAGTCTACCTGAATTTGATAATTGTTTTATATTTAAAGGTGTCAGGTGTCCCTTAAATCTGATGGTAAACACCTGAGCTCCGTACTTTGAGTCCTGTAGCACTGCTGACGTGGATGGGGAAGACACATTTTTTTAAATAATTTTTTTTTTCTGGAGGTGTCAGCGGTGAGAAGCCGTGAAAGTTCACGCGCTGGAGCCGAGCTGAGAATGGGCTTTAATTGGAGGTGGTGCCAGCGGATCGTCACGGCGATATCGAGATAAGCGCCAGCGATGCGCCCCTCCTTTCCAGGCCACGAAGGCCTGCGCAGTGGAGTCCCCGAAACCCGCGCCTCTCCCACCGGAACCCTCGCCTCTCCCACCGAAACCCTCGCCTCTCCCACCGGAACCCTCGCCTCTCCCACCGGAACCTGCGCCTCTCCCACCGGAACCCTCGCCTCTCCCACCGGAACCCTCGCCTCTCCCACCGGAACCCTCGCCTCTCCCACCGGAACCCTCGCCTCTCCCACCGAAACCCGCGCCTCTCCCACCCCTGCCCTGTGACTCTCTCTCTCTCACACACACACACACACACACACACATATACACACAAACATGTACACACACATGCTCATACACACACACATATGCAAACAGACGCATACATGTGCACACACACACACACACACACACACACACGTATAAAACACACACAAACATGCACACACAAACACACGCTCAAACACACACACATACACATATGCAAACAGACGCATACACGCGCACACACACACGCATGCACACAGAAGGCCTGTTGCCATGGCAACCGAGAGCCAGCTGCAATTTTTTTAAATAAATAAATAAAATGGTGTCGAGATCCAACAGCAGGAGGAAAGCACGGCTTCAAGCCAAACGCGGCCCACATGACTACGACAATATGCGCATGTATACGACAATATGCGCATGTATACGACAATATGCGCATGTATACGACAATATGCGCATGTATACGACAATATGCGCATGTATACGACAATATGCGCATGTATACGACAATATGCGCATGTATACGACAATATGCGCATGTATACGACAATATGCAGTAGAACTGTTTCGGTGGGGGAGTGTTTATGGTATTGAAATGATAAAGGTCATTATTTCTCAATGTAATTGTCTCTTAAAATGAGAAACATGCAGTACATGCAGTGTAACTGGAGATGATTCATTAGCAGTTCTCTTAATCGCCATAGGGCCAAGAATAATTAAACAATTAATTAAGCTTAATCAACTGAGACCACTGGCCTAAATTTGTTTGAGAGACAGATGTTAAAAATCAATAAGAAGCAGCCACCTTTACTTTGGTCACTGGAGGAGCTGATTCACTTTTTTAGCTGCACAGCTCATCCACAGTGAAGTTCTACAAGGGGCCACCAGGCCTGGCATCGAGAGGCATAATTCAAACCACAACCAGACCTGCTTAATACTTTATCCTTTAATAATGGCGGTAAAATTTGAAAACACTTAGATGAAACGTTTATGTGCAATCATATTGAAAGAACATTGTTGTTTAGAATGGAATAGAATAACTTTATTTTTCCCAGAGAGAAATTCAGGATTATTTGTTCTGATTATTGTTAGAAATAGATATTGTTAGAAATATATTAAGTTGTCGGTAATTCTGCAGGAATTTTATTGATATCTAAAGGGGTATTATTAAGTATTTTAGATAAGTTCTTGATACAGGCCTAGCTCATACAATTTGCATAATTTAAGAGTATGTTTAAGGCTATGTTTATGGACAGAACAGTGTGTGTTTAAAATGTAGTGCAATGGTTAGGGAATGGTGTCGGGATACTGCCATTACACCCTTCAGCAAAGGTACTTAACTTAAATATCCAGCTGTATAAATGGACTGTATGCAAACGTGTAATCTGTGTAAGTCACTGGATAAGAGTGTCTGCGAACTGCTGTAATGTCATGTAATGTAGTCTCTTACAACTAGAATGATGGACAGATGCTTTGGCACGTTTGCCTTTTGCTCTTAGCCGGTCCCTTGGGAACTATCACGGGCCCTTGAATGGGGAACAGCATTGAACCCCAATATGTTAGCATGCGACTGGCAATCAAGAGGTCAAGGGTCAGAGCCTGCCTGGTTTCAAGGGCCGGACGGGCCATTTTGGAGGGGGGTCACAAAGAGGGATGCCCCCACAGTTCCGGGTGACTGACCTCCCATTGTCCGGCAGGTCAAGAGGGGACAAGAGAGAAGAAAATGGGACACTTCAACCCAGCCCTAAACCTCTGTCCCGGCACAAGCGCACATATGCTCCACGTCCCGTCTCAGCTCAGTACAGCAATCGGGCTCCTGTCATCTTCAGCATTTGGGCTCCTGTGTAACTCCATTAGGACAAAAGTGCTCGTCGACCCGCATCTGCCAAAATGTAATATGATTTAATGTGATATAATGTAACTTTCCCCAAAGCTGCTTTTCTCCGAACATCAAAGCCACTGATAAAACCGGCGTTCAGGTTTGAGTATGATATGTGAAATGTGAGTAGGCCTATGATACGTGGAATGGATTGGAGTTTGACAGTGAAGGATTGTGGGTCCCGGTTGAGAGTGTGAGAGTGAAGGATTGTGGGTAAAGCCGTGGGTGGGGCTGTGAGTGCGAGAGTGAAGGATTGTGGGTACGGCTGTGTGAGAGTAAATAATTGTGGGTGTGGCTGTGAGTGTGAGAGTGAAGGATTGTGGGTCTGGCTGTGAGTGTGAGAGTCAAGGATTGTGGGTCTGGCTGTAAGTGTGAGAGTGAAGGATTGTGGGTGTGGCTGTAAGTGTGAGAGTGAAGGATTGTGGGTCTGGCTGTAAGTGTGAGAGTGAAGGATTGTGGGTCTGGCTGTGAGTATGAGAGTCAGGGATTGTGGGCGTCGCTGAGTGGAGTGCTGCGCCTGTGTTTGTGGGTGCAGGGTGGGAAGCGAGGTGGCCCCCCAAACTTAAAATGCAGACAGTGACTGTCAACTTGAACTTGACCCCCATTGACCTCTCCTCTGTTCTCATGGGTCTCCTCGCCATCCCGGCCGCCACCCCCATTGTCGAGCTGTCGGCCTTAAGTCTTCGCAAGCCGCGCCCCCCTCCCCCTCTGTCACACGCCCGGCTTTAACTTTCCGTCAGCTTACCGTCTAGCCCCTGAGAAACAACACCCCCGGTGTGGCGAGATTGTTCCGGAATACTAATACATCCATTCCCACACCCCCCCCCCCCTATTTATCCTTTTGTTTTTAACTCCAAGATGCCGTCTGCTACTACTTTTTTTTTGTTTTGTTTTGTTTTGTTTTTGTTTTTTGCCGTCTAGAGTCACACAAATCCAGGCTGACTCCATCCGAACACTTGGAAACCTTACACAATCGGATACGGGGAGGCAAGTGGAGTTACTCGGTCGAGTGCCACTACAGCGTGGAGGATTAGTGCAGTAATTGGAAGGGCGCTTTTATCTTCATTTTTTATTTTTTTGCCTATGCCTAAAAAAAAAAGAAAAAAGGTGCACCCCCAGAATTAGCACAAGTGGCGTTTAGCATCCTACCAGTGAAAATACTCTTCTAACTCATAGTCTGTGGTTGTAGTAATATATTAATTATTTTAATATTCCCATAGTTTTTGGACATCATTCAGGTGTTGAACGCCTCTCATATGAAAGCAAAAGTGTCTCAAACAATACCATGAGTTCGGGCGTTGCAAAAATAAGCAATAAGATGAATAAAAGAAAGTGCACTTTCATATATCAAAATGAAGTACAAAGCACTTTGCTGTTCAGTGGAATAAAAGCCTTTCCGTTGAGCTAGTTCACTATTGCACTGTAATGTAGCTATGTATGGACTTTAGGCACTTACTGCAATGTTGACTTATCCCAAAATTGTGTTTGCTCATAAATATACATGAAATACTTCCAATACGACGTGATCCATCTTCCTGTTTCTCAATTCCATTTCTTATTCAAAAACCCAACCAGTCGCTTTACCCAATTTTCTTTTAGCGACCCTGTTTGATCAAAATCACAACTTTTTAGCAGTTTTATCATAAAGGACATTAGAAAACAAACACTATAGCATCAAGCCTATTTTATTCAGTTGAGATTTTAAATGGGTTTTTCAATCCTGAAAGCATCAAAGTTCTTATATTGCCCAGAAATGGAGGGCCTGATATTGGCCATTTGGAGACTGTTTATTTTCTCACTCGCTTTGCAATAAACATGTTAACCAATCAGCGATGCGACCTTTTAGGCTGCCAATCAAAATCAAAGGTTAAAAATCTAATCAGGTTATCACTTTGCCAGCTGCATACCATAAGCACTACATCTGAAGCCAGTGACTGCATTACACCGTACATCTAGCACAGTACTACAGCTAGCGTAGTAGTACAGGAGAGTCGCCACCCACTGCAGAAGAGGCGTATGTTGTGCGGATGACAACTTAACTGGTAACCTGTGGGTACCGGGCCGTTTCACTTGAGGGAATTACTGCAGTGGTAACTGGACTCTTGAACTCTGGCCAGCTTAAACACAGCTTGCCTCTGGAGAGAATGAAGGGTCTCCTTCTACTGCTGGTTGTTGTTTTTTTCTGGTGTTTGGTGCCGGTGTAATGTGGCTACCTGTGTGCACACAGCCCCCTGGGTAATGGAGTCTTCTGCAAACCGCTCACAACTCAGTGCCGTCCCACTCTACCTGCTTTCATGGACGGCCTGTTGCAAGGAGAGTAGTCCATAATTTATTCAGATGTACAATAGTATTGTGAGTAGCCTACAGTCGCTGGTTAAACAGACTTGAAAGACAAATACTAGATAGGCCTACATAAATATAGCTAGCTAGCGACAGTATTGGCCCTGTTCAGGTTAGCTGCATTTCCTGTATCCATAGCGAGCTAACGTCAACTTGCGTGTTTGTATTTTTTTTTCTTGTTTAGCGAAATATGGAAATACACAAATTAAAATATCAGGGTTTTTTTTGTTTTACCTTATTCCTCCAGTCTTTAATGTGCTGACCGGCAAAGCAAAGCAAAGCAAACGCACGTAGGTTAGATAGGCCTGCTACTGCCACAATCACTGCTAAAAAAAAAAAAAAAAAAAAAAATACACACAAAACGGCGGCAGGGGAAATAATAATGGCGCACCACCACCACCGAAAGCATGCGAGCTCATTTGCATATGAATGACATCACCAATGGGGGTGAGGTCAGCCTGGGAAAGGGTAGGGGGTCTGTTTGAAGAGAAGGCATTACTCACACCCCTCGTCCCCACACAGATACCCGCCCTTTTTGCCAAAGTTTTTTTTTTGTTGTTTTTTAATCGCCGGCGCAGCTTTATATCAAATTAATTTACGGGTATGGCTGGAGACCACGAGACAAAAGCCACGCCGCGGCACCGCGGAGGGTAAATCCCGAACGGACAAAAATGAGACTGTATTTTTATGCACAATTCTCTTTTAATTACGAGACAAATTTGTGAGAATCCCTGAAAGGGAATTAAGCAACATGCGGCAGACGCACTGTCGCCACAACCCAAAACCAAAAAAACAAAACATAAAAGAACTAGATTTATATAGATTGTCTCTCCATAGGCTATATCGCATAGGCCAACATCAGCTGGATCAGCTGGCACGAATGTATCATATTGAGTTTAAAATATTGTTAATTTAATTATATTTCTAATAGTGTATGCGCTATGCTGCCACATGCGTATGCATGCACACAGTAAGATTATTAGTGTTAAATCAACTGTAACAGTATGGGGCACCAACAGCATATAGCAGAGCTTATTTGAGTCCAATAGAGTTGATTTTACACTTGTGTATATTTCATTGTATTTGGCGTTTAGCTGCACACTTCCTGTTTCTTATCCAGAGAAAAAATGCAGGAGGTAAGTGTAAATCGTTAAGTGTCGTTTGATTGGTCGAACCCCTTCGGTCCATTTTACGACAGCTTTTCATTCAGTACAGAAGGGATGGAGGTCTTCCAGCTGGCTTGGGTTTTAACACACACACACACACACACACACACACACACACACACACACACACGCACACACACACTCCTTAAACAGGAGTGAGCGAACATCACCCGGTGACCTCACTGTCAAACTGAGTTTCACTGGCTTGCATTGCTGAACGTGGAAGCCAGACTCTTTTAGTGCGCTAGACTTTTCACAAGGCACTATGTGAGGTCTTTCAGTTTTTAGGCACACACACACACACACACACACACACACACAAGCACACTGACCATGGCTTCCTGCAGACATGGTGGTATCACAGCGCTTTTCCAACACGCCGGGCTGAAAGCGGCGTTCTCCTGTGGGGTACCCCGACGTCGCTGGATCAGGCTCCAAAACTGAGACCAAGGGCCACTGAAGAGCCTCCAATCGCCCGCAAACCCAGCAGTGTGTGTTGGGTTAGTGTGTGACTAAAATCTTAAAGGTGCTGGGTGGGGTGCCTTTAAATAACCCTTTAAAGGGGACATGAAGCACTCGGTAAAGTGGCTCTGGTTCGTTAGCTTTTTACCTTAAATCTCAAACCGACCTGTATTTGCTGGAAAAAGAAGTTGAAATTCGCTTTTTTTCCACTAGCGCGCAGCCATCTTGGACCAACTGCAGTCGTGACGTCACCAGGTTGGTTGGTCTCTGCTGCTCAATGTATTCCTATGGGAAAATAGCTGACTTTCAGTGAGCTCAACGATGTATCGTGAGGAAAAAATAAAACAAAAAACGCACAGACGGTAAGGTGTAAGGTGTAAGATCAGAAATATGTGATTATAATGGTCTTAACTGAACATTCTAATGCTGATGTAACAATCGCTACTGGAGCAATGGAGTTCTAGAACACTGACATAGAACTTTGAAAAAAACATTCCAAAAAACCCACTCTTCAAAGGGTTAAACAGTAAAATGTTTAGTGTTAATCCAAATCTTGACAAGAGTACAATTGATCCCTCATCTGAATTTACCACTTATCTGAAAAGATAGATTTGGAAACAGATTTCGCTTTGACGCGGTGTTTCTCAACTAAAGGAGGCAGCGGTTGGTAGTGGCAGCCTCTGCTGCTATATGACAGTAAAACATGTCCATTGCTTTGATGGGAGGAAGAAAGAGCATTCCCTGTTAAAGTAAACCCCTGCTCACTGAAAACACAACATGAAGAAAAATACAGAAAACGGTAAATTAAGAGTATCTCTCATTCATTTAAAACTGCATTACTTTTTTCATCTCTAAGGGAGACTTAGGAGGCAGCAATCCCATGGTGCATTCCTCCATTGTATTTATAAACAAAGGTCACTGCCTTTTTTTATTTTTTTGAAAGCAAGTAACAAAAATATCAAACAGCAGTTTTTCAAAAAATTTACCAAATGAGAGATATTCTTAATTTCCCACTTTTCTTTTTTCTCCAGTGGAAGTTCCTTTTAGGATGACGGAGCTGCACATCTGGTCGGGCTATAGAGTCTGCGGCCCCCGTGTAGCAGCGGCGGTGCTGGGAGCTGGGCTCCGAACGTCGAGCCGACAGATGTGCCCCCCTTCGAACGGCAGCTGTTACACGGCTGAGTGCCTTTTGAAGAACATATAGGCACTGGCACTCCCCCGGGGAACGCAGGTGACCCATGCTGAAACTGGGGGGTTCCTGTGTGTGTGTGTGTGTGTGTGTGCGCGCGCACGTGCATGCGAGAGTATGCGCGCGTGTTCCTCCTTTTAGCGCCATATGGCGCCATCCGTAAATCACGGCTGCGAACGCTCCAGTGAAAACGATACAGAACTTGAGAGGCGAAAGGCGTGAGAATGTCTTTATCCTGTCCTCTTTGGCACCAAACAACAAGAGAATATGCACGGAACAGACAGCGACGGAGCATCTCACTGGACAGATCTGCCAAAATATTTGCATATGAGACCAATTTACAACCAAGCAACTCAGATGTAAGGCTGACGTACATTTACGAATGTGCATTTGACAGGCCATTATCCCCTTTGAAGGGTTTTTCGGAATGTTTTTTTTTTTTTTTTTCAAAATTCCAAGTCTGCGTTCTAGAACTCCACTGCCAGTTGTGATTGTTACATCAGCATTAGAATGTTCAGTTAAGAATATTCTAATCACATATTTGTGATCTTACACCTTAAAGGGTTAATAATTTATGGAGTATATGCAGTTTCCATATGAAAGAAATGCACTCAGAGGAGTTTTGCTGAGATGGACGGCATTCAGCTTGCATTCGAGATATTTGAAAGCATTTTGGGCTTTGAGATTCGGGATGGCATCACATCATAAGATGTAAGAACCTGGCTCTTGGGCCATCCTCCCTCATCCCATTTGGATATCTTTGGATAATGTGTGCAAAAAATAAATGAATAATAGGTAGGAAACAGATGGAGGTAATTTTTAAACATGGAGAGCGCACAAGTTTGTATTGTTAAGGCATTAAAAAAAATAATGTTTCCGCAGGTGCATCCATGTTGTTTGGCAGCGCTGGGAAGCGTTTAAATATCTTGGCTCGGTTCATTAAAGCCCTCTGCTAACGGAACACGCTCGTTTGGCGTGTTGACAGAACGGCGAATCGGATTATAGTTGAGCAACAGAGCCAAGGACTGCGGTGATGGGTCAGCGAGCTTCCGCTGGCAGAACCTTGAGACGACGACACGGCAGCATTAAGAAGGGAGATGTCATAATGTGTACTTTGGCAAGAAGGTTTATTTGTTCACATTTTCGTTTTGGCAGGCGCCCATAGCTGTAAACAGCTTATAATGTCACAACTTGTGTTGTAACCTTTTCGTAACAACATATTTTAACAGACTTTGGCAATGCATGCTGGTGGCTTAGTCCAAGTCGGGGATGCTCAACCCCCCTTGGCACAGAAAGCCTGCAAGGCCTGCTCGTTTTCAGTCTTATTGATCAATTAAATCAGCCGATTATACAGTGAACTCACCTCACCTGAGTTTCTCAGGTTTAAATTGGTTACTGATTTTTTTGCTAAAAAGTTGAGGACCCCTAGTCTAGATGCTTGGTGTGTGAAAATGTTAAACCAGGCAAAAATGTCTACACGTATATCCAGAGCTAAATCTATTTCTGTGTTTATTGCTACATGTCTACTGTAGGGTTCAGTCCTCATTTGTTAGATGCTCTGATGAGAAAGCAGCTAATTTGGCTAACTCATGGTGGTAATTATCGTGTTTAAGAGGTTGATTGGACCCCAAAGCCTTCCTGCAATATCTCCATCCCCCACCCTCGCCAGAGTTGGACAGGCCCCGCCCTTGCGATGTGATAGGCTTCTGCTCTGGCCCAATGAGGAAGTGAGCTCACTTTGCGTCGGCATGAATCCGGCGAAGAGTGATTGCACCATCCACTGCCTGATTGGTGGTGGGCATGTGTTGGGTGAATGCATGTGGAGTGGAGAGGGTGTTGGGTGAATGCATGTGGAGTGGAGAGGGTGTTGGGTGAATGCATGTGGAGTGGAGAGGGTGTTGGGTGAATGCATGTGGAGTGGAGAGGGTGTTGGATGAATGCATGTGGAGTGGAGAGGGTGTTGGGTGAATGCATGTGGAGTGGAGAGGGTGTTGGGTGAATGCATGTGGAGTGGAGAGGGTGTTGGGTGAATGCATGTGGGGTGGAGAGGGTGTTGGATGAATGCATGTGGAGTGGAGAGGGTGTTGGGTGAACGTGCGTTGGGAAGGAAGGTGTGTGCTGACGTTGGAATTTCCCCCCACATCCCACCAACATTCTCTGAGTCAGAGGCTTCCATTGAGGACTGTTCTGCCCTCAACGAGACACGTGTTTCCATAGAGACAGACAGATGGAAAGACTGACAGACAGGTGGATGACGGAGAAGCATAATAAAGAGACAGAGAGAGAGGGTGTTTTTTTTTTCCAATGTAAACATTTATTGATTGTATAAGCTACTTCCATGGCAAGACACTCACTGTCCATGGTAAAGGCAAGTGTGGTGCATAATTTCATCAGGGAAAACAGTGCAAACCAGGCAAACTTGAGTGGCTCTACGCCCTGGGCCAACGTTCAAACAACCTGCATAGACGCTTTTTTCATTTTAAATTTTTTTAAATTTTATTTCTGCCACCGCCCCCCCCCCCCCCCCCTCTTCGGAGGTCAACTTTATTTTTATAGTGTTATTTACAAAAAAAGTTTTGTGCTGGAGTCTCTCTGAGGGAGGGAAAACTAAATTAAGTAAAGAGTAAAGTTAAGCAAACAAAATGTCATAAAAAAAGACAATACAACAAAAAACTAAAAGTGGATAAGGGGAGATGTAATAATGTAGAAATATAATAATAATAATGCAATGTTTAAGTATGAGTGTGTGTAGTGCGTGCGTGCGTGTATGTGTGAAAGAAGGGCGGGGCATAGACACTTTTTTCAGAGTGCAACGAAGAAACGTTCCGCAAACCAAGTTCCTGCCAAAACCGAGAAAGTTTAAAACCAACCTCTCTAATTACTCAGGTTGATCGTTAATTGTCATTAGCATTGCCACTACCCAAATATATATTTTAGGGGGAATCAATCTAATTTATTCTAAGATAGTCTTAATAGAAATTGCACTAACTCCATATAATTACGATTTAGTTTGCACAAATTAGGTGCTACTTGCATAGTTAACTATGAAATATTTTGCCACTACCCATAAGTTATTGCAGAAACATTTTAATATAAGGCCTAATATAATCTATGATAGTCTTCACAAATATTTTGCATATTATTAAAATTTAGTTGCATAGACCTAATAGTCGAAGTCTTGATTGTCTAATGGGAAAATGTTAAAAGTGACTTAAATGTAGCTTAAGTCTAAGTTAATTTAGGTCACTTAAGTTTAAGAAGTTACACTAAAATATTGAGGCTTCATGAACCCTAAAGTGAGCAAAGCTGTGAATCACTCAGTTGAACCAACTGTAGCATTGTGCTACAGAAAGCAAAGTCAATTGATTGATTCACATGATCAATGATCATGTCAATGATCGAGACTTGATGGCTTCATCCATGAAGGGATTCTCAAAGTTTCACTCAACCCAAAAATAAGTGCCCTCTTCCTCTGCTAACATAACTCTCTCTGCTGGTCATAAACTGAGAAAACTGTATTGTACTGCGCAAGGGTTATTTAGTAATTGTCAAGAACACATGGCGGCTTCATACTATAAGCCTTTTTTTCAACCTGCTTAAAAGGAAAGTTTAGAGTTTCTTTAAAAACGACAAACCCTCGGAAAGCACCTGGTTGGACGTATCGAGCATTGCTCAAACTATCCTTTCCTGGCTTTATTTAATTTCCATGTGCTTGGTGTGTCTGAACCTACACTTTACATGGGTTGTAATTTCAAATGTGCTTTTGCCTGTAATTTACGATTATGTTTAGGCCAGAAATTAGACAGTACATATATTCAAGTAATACCAAGTGCTGGTGGATGTTCAAGGAGAAAGACCCTCTGTGCCTTTTAAGCCAATGATTAGTCCACAAATGGAGATATCCCTGGTCTGACTTACAATAACGGATCCCCCTTTGAAAATTAAATATGTAAAAAATATGTATTTTTTACATTTTTAATTAAATGAAATTGTAAATTTAGAAAGTTGCACGTTGCTCATTTAGTGCATTTTAACCAGGGGTTGTGGTCACAAAATAAAATAAAAAAATGATAAGGCTCTCCAGCCCCCAGTAGTCAGGAGCCGTACCTCTGTTTTCGTCTGATTGCATGTCTCCCCCACAGTTGCATAGAAGCTAAAGGTGACGGCCCACTCCTTCACCCCGTGTGTCGCCCCACACACAGAGCCGTCCAATCACAGTGCAGTTTCCTTCACTGCTGCCGTGGGTTTCCACATTCAGACGCCTGTCAATCATTGTCAGCGATCATAGGGGAGGTGTGGCCTCAGTGCCAGCTAAACACGCAAGAACAAAGAACCGTACACAAGAACAGGAATGCGGAACGTTTCAGCCAAAATAAAATAGCTAACGGGGCGTTCAGTATTTCCCAGAATGCTAAGGCACAAATTGTTTCTATTCATTCATGGAGAACACCAAAGAAATAACACAATCTTAATTACTACAAATCAATAGGTAGCAAACATGACAAATATTTTCCAACAGAAATTAAAACAAACAAATTCAAGATAAAAAAAAGTTACAACCTACACTGAGATTATTAGTAAATCTATCTAAGTTATTGAATAAATGTAAAATTTTCACTTAAAAAAATCTATTCTATCGAATATGTATAAAAATAGTGAAAAAAAAGAAACTGAATTATTCAGTACAGTCTGTATTTTCATATTATACACTGTATATTTTAAATTTTGTGTTGCACATTGTATGCTTGACATGCTGTAGAAATGTTTTCCCAGAGGCAGTAAGTGAATGATCGTAAAGTGATGGGCAGCAGATGTTTGTGAATTGGGTTTGGGGGCGCAGGAAGGGACCCTGATGCTCCATTTCACCCTGGATATGATTTTTGGGGGGGCGTTGATGCGTGCTGAAGTGCAGCTGATGTGCGACACGGGGTTTCCTCCACTGCCCCTGACTCAAGCCGTCCTGTATGTCATTTCGCTGGGGGACTTCCTGTATGTCATTTCGATGGGGGACTTCCTGTATGTCATTTCGATGGGGGACGTCATGCATGTCATTTCGCTGGGGGGCGTCCTGAATGTCTTTTCGATGAGGACAGGGTAGGTGTGGTGGCGAACCCTCCCAAACTCCTGGTCGTCTCCCAAGTTTTGGGTTCTTACACGGGCTGGCAGGGGGAACAGAATGTAGATGAGCGGGGGGGCCGGAAGACGGCAGGGGTCGGCCGGCAGCGATGTAGGCCCCGTGCGGACATCCGGAGGAACCGAAGGCCACTCGGCCGGAGAGTAGCTTTGCTCATCCTGGTTCGGTATATCCCAGTGACTCCGGACTCTTCCTGAGCCGGAAGAATTTCCAGCTCCTTCATCCCGACGCGGCCCAACCCAACCCAGGCCTGAGGGCCAATCCATTTCAGCTCTCGGAGGAGTGGACCGGGCCCCCAAAGTTCTCAGCGGGTCCCCACAAAGTCCGCGAGTAAAGGTGAGAAGACTCCACTGTTTGTGGATGCCAAACCTTGTGGCGGGGAAAACCGCAGCGTCCGAGGTGAAACCCGTCCGGTAAGCGAGTGAAGATGGCGGTGCTGTGGTGACGTCCGCGTCCCGACGTCCGGCATCCCCCCCCCCCCGCCTGCTCCTGGCTCCTTGCGGCGACAAACCTTCGATCTTCTGCCTGGAGGAAGGACAAGGAATGCGTTAAGCTCCTGAGCGCTTACGAAAAGGGACTTTTTTTTAACGAGGCGCTAATCGCTAACGGACAGCCTCGCGGCAGGATCTCGCATGCGCGTGCAGGCGGGCGGGAGGGATGGGGGGGGGGGGGGGGGGGGGGGGGGGGGGGGGGGGGGGGGTTTAGGGGGCAGAGTTGAGGCTCCTGGTGGAACCCTGGTACATCCTGGGAGTCTTACGCAAAGAGGAAGCATGTGAGCGGCCCGTTGGCGGGGGGGGGGATCCGGGGTCGTGGAGGGCGCCAACCACCCGGCGCTTGTCATGGGCTCATGCAAGCGAGCGACTTAAGGTCTTAAAATCTCTGGAGCTGGGATTGAGGGCCGATGTTATAACAGAGCTACTCAAGCCCTGGCCTGATGCAATGCTGGGCATGGGGGTAAATGGGGGGCATGGGGGTAAATGGGGAGTAGAATTAGGCTGAACGGGCTTTTCTTGTCACTATGTGCTCTTGTGCTCTCATGTTCTTCGTACTAAATTCCCCTCTGGGCAGAATGTTCCCCTTACTTCCGTTAATTTTAAAAAATCGTCTTTTGAGTTGAGTTCGCTGCCTAAAAAAAAAATGTAGGAGTTGTTTTTGTTGATTTATGGCTGGAGGTTTGAGTCGACTCCAAGCATTTGACCGGTGAATGGGTTCTCGTTAATTATTCACGCAGCCAAACACACCGGCCCCTCAGAGGAGCTGGTGTGGGGAATAAACACAGGGGTTTGCGCTTAATCAAACCTTTCACATGCTTTTCCACAGTTCAGACTGCTAGCATTTGTGTGTAAGCTTATGTGTGTGCGTTTGTGAGTGCGTGTGTATTCAAGTGTGTGGGTTTCTATTCATATGTGTGTGTGTGTGTGTGTGTGTGTGAGAATGTGTGTGTGTGTGTGTGAGAATGTGTGTGTGTGTGTGTGTGAGAATGTGTGTGTGTGTGTGGTTGAGTCTGAACAAGTTCAGTGGGGGGGTATTTTAAAGTAAAGTGTTTGGAGGAAACTGCGTGCACAGAATCTTATTTATCTCAATACTACACATCCTGCCTTTCTCTCTCTCCCCCCCCCCCCCCCCCTCTCTCTCTCTCTCTCTCCCCCCCCCCCCCCCCCATCTCTCTCTCTCTGAATGAAGTCTGGGTATCACAGTGCTACAGTGTCCCTCAGACGCCCCCCCCCCCCCCCCCCACCCCCTGCTCTGAATAGGGAGCAGGGCAGAGTAAACAGCTCAATAGGAGGTCTGACTGTGAACGTGAGCTCCCTCCCTGGTCCCTCGAATCATGGGGGAGGTGCAGGAGGAGGAGGAGGGAGGACAGAATCGGGGGTGCACCGTGCCAGCGCCGGTGGGGTTCCCATGCCCGACATGGGTCCCCGTTGGTCCCAGCTGGTAACCTAGCAACCGTCCCTGAAGTGGGCGGACCAATGGGGGTGGGGGGGGGGGGATCACGCCTTGCCAGAACCCAGACAGGGCCACCCCCACCCCAGCCATCCAGACGCAAGCTGCCGTACCCCCCCCCAGCCCCCCCAAACGCAGTGCCAGCCCCCCCAAATCTGCACCCTCTGCCCCCCCCGCTTCGTCTCGCCCGCTTACGGCTCGCGCGGCCCCACCCTCGGGCACTGCTGTGGACCCTGGGAAAAAAAAAAAAACTGGTTTGAGAGCAAAGGAACTAATAACGCTTAAGGAGAACAGTCGCCACTTGTTTTTTACTGCTCTGTAATATTTACACTGACTATGATAACGAGCATGAACGATAAACAAATATTTATATAAAATATTAATATGAAAAACAGATAAACAAATGTGTATGCGCATGAGTCAATGTTGCACACATGTTTGTATATAAAGATTTACTCGTCGATTAGGAGGGGGTGTTTTTATATATCATTTACTGACGGGTTTTGAATGAAATGACATTAAAAACTTTTCCTCAGAACTTGCCTCCCAACCTCTAGCTCCGCAGATGGGACACCTGTTTCAGGTGAGGGGCGGAGACGTTTTGGGGAGGGGGGGTGGGGGCCGTGGCCCCATGCCGGGGGTGGTGAGGAATAGACGGGTAAAATAATTAATAACAACAAGAAACAATTCAGGACGTTTCCGTGTTCGAGAACAGCGGCGCAGCGGCTAGTTTTTAACAGGATCGCCGCCGACAGGTTTGCTAATTTTCATCAAAGCGACAAATAAAAAGCACAAACCATCGCAACACCACTACACACACCACACCCCGCTACATCCTCTCCTCTTTCTTCCCTCTCTCTCTCTCTCCTTCTCTCTCTCTCTCCCTCTCTCTCTTAGCAAGAACAATAAACTCATGCATCCGACTGTTAGCGTAGCGCTCGCAGCCCTACAATATCAGCAAGGCAGCGCCATAAACGGACGCAAACAAAGGGGGTTTTCTCCTCGTGGGGACAATGGGGTGCACTGTTTACACCCCAATCCCGCCGCCGCCGCCACTCACCCCCCCCCCCCCCCCCTTTTAATCAGGCCCAGCTGGCTCTAATTGGTGTTTTTTTTGCTTAAGCAGGTTTGAGGCCTCTCTCCTTGGCCTAAATCGCGGTACGCCACAACCGCCCTGCCACCCCCCCCCCCCCCCCCCTCACAGGGGAACAATGTGAGATCTGTCTCAGTCAGAGCCGCTAATGCTACCGCAAACCGCCACCGCCGCCGCTAGGTCCAAACGCGCGGACGCAAAAACCGCGGGATACAAAGAGAAGCCCCCTCCTGCACAGACCCCCCCCTCTCTCTCTCTCTCTCTCTCTCTCTTTCTCACACTCATCACTCCCTCTCTTCCATTCTCACGCGCTGTCATCACTCCCTCCCTCTTTCTCTCTCACACTTTCTCTCCCTCTCTCTGTCTCGCTCTCTACTGCGTTGCTTCTGAACAAGAGGTGTGACTCTCCACTGGCATTTTTCCTTCAAAAACACCGTCTCGCCAGTTCAACTTATTGCAACAAAAAACGAAAACAAGATTTCTTATCATAAAAAGCGAATATTTACATGTACTACGTACTGTATATGACGTATGTAATGAATCTGCCATTTAGACAACTGTTGTGTGTAATAACAAAAGAACATAAGAATATACAATGATGGGAATAAACTGATCAGGCCATCTAGGTTCGTTATTTACATACAGAGAGAATTAAAAAAATATATCTTTCTGGACTTAAATAGCTGTAAACTGAGGCTCACGTTATTTTGGAATTCAAGGGGGGGGGGTT
>CM056396.1:28168336-28173839 GCA_029718625.1 Synaphobranchus kaupii | reverse complement strand
ATTCTGTGATTTTAAAGAGAAAAAAATGGAGAAAAAAGACGTGAAATAAACCTGGTTCACAGAGATTTTCTTTTGTGGAAAAAAATGCTATTTTCGCCGTGTAATGTGTAGAGGCTGACACTAAACAAAATACACTTGGGGGTGAGGGTGTGGGATAGACATAAAGTGTCAATGTTTTTACAGTGTGAATGTTGTCGGGCTCAGGGGACGGTGGTAACAGCAAACAGACAGAATGTGCCAGTGTTGATTTCACAGTGTGGGTTTTACGCATAATGTGCCAGTGTTGATTTCACAGTGTGGGTTTTACGCATAATGTGCCAGTGTTGATTTCACAGTGTGGGTTTTACGCATAATGTGCCAGTGTTGATTTCACAGTGTGGGTTTTACGTATAATGTGCCAGTGTTGATTTCACAGTGTTGGTTTTACGCATAATGTGCCAGTGTTGATTTCACAGTGTGGGTTTTATGCATAATGTGCCAGTGTTGATTTCACAGTGTGGGTTTTACGCATAATGTGCCAGTGTTGATTTCACAGTGTGGGTTTTACGCATAATGTGCCAGTGTTGATTTCACAGTGTTGGTTTTATGCATAATGTGCCAGTGTTGATTTCACAGTGTGGGGTTTTATGCATCATGTGCCAGTGTTGATTTCACAGTGTTGGTTTTACGCATAATGTGCCAGTGTTGATTTCACAGTGTGGGTTTTACGCATAATGTGCCAGTGTTGATTTCACAGTGTTGGTTTTACGCATAATGTGCCAGTGTTGATTTCACAGTGTTGGTTTTACTCATCTCACCGCGCAGGTGAATGAGGAGCTGCCTCTGCATGTGCGCAGGAAGCGGGAACCGCGCGCAGGAAGCGGACAGACGTACGGACGGGTCTGTCCATACCGCCACACCTGCAGGATACACAGCCGCGGACAGATGGCCTTCGAGGTCGCGTCCCCTCGTTAACACGTTACCGTGGCGACGTTCGATGGTTTAATTAGGCCGCCGTGGCTCGGGGGACAGTAAAGACACACCTGCTGCCGAGGGTCGCCAAGCGCTCCTGTCACTGCTGGGGACGTACACTGGATCCACTAAGAGGCGGATCTTCAGGTGGATCTTACGCAAAGCAAAACCTGGGGAGCGTTTTAGTCGGATGACCCTGAACACCTTAGAACAGGGGTGTCAAACACGGGTCCTGTAGGCCAGAGGATCTGCGACTGTCCTTCGGGAGAGATTAAAAAAACTAAGGACCTGGAATCAAAGCGTGCAGAGTACCCTTTACGCAGATTCCCTAATTTATGAGGAAAATTAAACGCTTCAGTGCCGAGCCAAACCCAGCACGAGAGTAGAGTAAGTAGAGTAAATACCTTTAAACGAGTTCAGCTCTGTGAGAAAAAAATCTAAGGCCACGGGAAGCAGCTGTTGGGGTACACTGATTTGGGATGAATCGGGCCTTGTGAGGACCCCGTTGAGGATTGTACCGTGCGCAAGACCCGTCCCGCAAACACTTCTGCCTGTTCCTCCCGGGAACTGACCTTTATTTCTGAGCGCCGACCAGATGAGCATTTTAAACGTGCACCTTAACGGCCTCGGATTTAGTACAAGACCTTCACCTTTACCGCCAGGTGTGACGATGGCGTGGCGCGGCGCTCACAGACACGCCGTCTCCCCGGGCCCGAGGAGAACAAAGCGGAATTCTCCAAGGTTCTCTGCGATGTGGGAGGGGGGAATCGGAATTTTTCTCGTTAAGGAAAGAAAAAAGTGGGAAGTGCTTTCTCAGCGTTCCCAGAAGGGTTGGGATTCAAAGAGAAGGACGTTCTGTGAGCCTCCAGGGGACGAGGCCGGCGGGCATCGCCACGGGGGGGGGAAGAATGAGGTGGGCACAGAGCCGAAGCTTTCCGAAAAAACTGCATTCCTCCCCCCTCCCCCCCCCAACGCATTCCTCCAGTCACAAACGCTCCTTTGACCGGCCCCCTCTCCGGAATGTGACCCCGGCACGCGCCGCGAGGGAGAAGCGCCAACGGAGAGTCGCCAGAGGGCAACGTAGGGAGGAAAGGCCAGGAGACACTCCCCCCTCCCGTCCTATCGCTCACAATCCACTCCAATAAATATTTATCCGATGCTGGGCAGAGGCGGCATGGCGGGTTTGGGCCGTTATTCCGGGAACAATGAGCTGAATTGTGCCGGACTCTCCCCGGTAAAATAGAGCCTGGTCAGAGAAATAGGATCCAGAGGAGCCAAAGAAACGCCAACCACATTCTCAAGCGCATAACTACGATACGCTACATACCATTAAACATTTATTTAACTCATTTATTAAACATTTTTCTTCTTTCCCTGTCTGAAATCACCAATTGCGTCTCTGGAGTGACCGTTGTATCACAAGGGACAGTTCAGCTGAAGTGGATCCACTCCTTGGATGTGCTCTCCCATTGGCTAATGGCTTAGCCAATGGGTGAGCACCTTAAGACTTAGCATAGCTTACGGTGTGAACCAGATGTGACGTTCATGTCAATGGATAGCTGCTCCTTTATGATAGAACTGTACTTTATCTGACCTGTTTGTAGTTGTTCCAACGACCTTCGGCATGCACTTATTGCACGTCGCTTTGGATAAAAGCGTCTCCGAAATGAATGTAATGTAATGCAATGTCCGCCCTACAGGCCACACGGTGTTACAGCGGGCCTTCATCCCTCTGTGATGACAGCAGGCAGCCTGCCAGTGCTGGCCATGGTCATTGGGAGGTGATAATTCCATTGCTCTGAGCACAGGTGACCTTGGGAAGTGTAGGCAGGCGTGGGACGCGACAGTAATCAACGGTAATCAGCCGTAAACGAGAACAGCAGCAGCCACCCGCAATCAGGGCGTGAGGGGAAGTGTTCGGCTGTCCGGGGGGGCGAGGAGAGCCAGCTGGGGAATTCGAGCGGGACATCAGGCGCCGTTTTTTTCCCTCTCCTTTCGCTCACCCACTAATCTGTACTGACCTCGGCGAGCCAGGTCCTGACCTCTGCGTTAGCGTCAACAGCAGTACACGGCTAGCTTATACAGCATACGAGCTGTAAACGGCACTGCCTGAAGCAGCTAACTGCGTTAGCATTAGCGCCAGTAGCAGCAGTCATCGGTTTGGTGTCTGTACTGTAGACGGACGTGCTAAAAACAGTACCGCGGTTTGCTGCTTGACACTAATGTTATATTCTTTTCTCTGTGTTAGTGTGGTGGCTGTTCTCGATCCCACAGTGACACGTTTTAACAGCGTGAGAACAGACGGTTCCCACACGCCGCTGTCGTCCTTAGAGAGATGAGGAGCGGAGAGGAGAGGAAGAGAGAGGAGGGAAGAGGAGGGGAGGAGGGGAGGAGTGGAGAGGAGAGGAAGAGAAAGGAGAGGAGAGGAGGGGAGAGGAGAGGAGGAGAGAGGAGAGGAGAGGAGAGGAGGAGAGGAGAGAGGAGGGGAGAGGAGGAGAGGAGAGGAGAAGGGAAGAGGGGAGAAGAGGAGAGGAGGAGGGGAGAGGAGGAGGGGAGAGGAGAGGAGAGGAGGAGAGATGAGGGGAGATGAGAGGAGAGGGGAGGGGAGAAGAGGAGAGGAGAGGGGAGAGGAGGAGGGGAGAGGAGAGGAGAGGAGGAGAGATGAGGGGAGATGAGATGAGAGGAGAGGGGAGAAGAGGAGAGGAGAGGAGGAGAGGAGGAGGGGAGAGGAGATGAGAGGAGAGGGGAGGGGAGAAGAGGAGAGGAGAGGGGAGATGAGGAGAGGAGAGGGGAGGGGAGATGAGGAGAGGAGAGGGGAGGGGAGATGAGGAGAGGAGAGGAGAGGAGAGGAGAGGAGAGGAGAGGAGGAGAGATGAGGGGAGATGAGATGAGAGGAGAGGGGAGGGGAGGTGTCCTTTAAGGCCTGCGGTCATGAAGGAGTCAGTAACTGCTGACGTTCCCCAATGCAACGTTCCCCAATGCAATGTTCTATCATGCGATCCCAACATTCCCACCAAGAGTCATTCATCACCAGGCCAGAATCCCATCCTGCGGCCGCCATCGAAAGCCTGAAGACATGACTCACTGAAGATTTCCCTTCGCTGTATTTACCTCCGTTTACCTGGGCAGGAGCACACCGACATGATACCACATGACCTGGAGGGGCCTGGCGCTCCCGGGTTAGCCTTGGTTTCCCCCTGTGGGTTCGCCACTTCAACAAAAGGCTTTTTAACAAAAGGAGAAGTGGTTTGGCACAAGACTCCTGGGCCCTGCAGATCTTTGCTGTTCCTCAGCCCTTGCGCTAGCAAGTCTGGGTGCGTCTGCACACCGTGTTTTCAAGGCCTGGACTGACTGCTGATTGGACGGAATCCAAAAAAAAAAAAAAAAAAACCTGAGTGTGACACTCCTGCTGCAGGTCTTTGGCCTCAGTCCTGGAACGAGCGCCCCCTACTGACTGAACCCCTGGATGCAGGGCCTTTACAGCACGGTCGGCCCAAGGTGCCTTTTGGCCCCTCCCCCCAGGGCATGGCCACACCCCTCAGGAGGACCGACCAGTGTTTGCACCTCCTTAACAGTCCATCGTTCTCCCCTCTCAGACGGAGATAAATCAGTCTGTAATCAGGGCGTAAATATTCATGAGGTGCACGCCCAGGTGTGGTGTAACTCTTCCTGGTTGACGGGTGACTGCAGACGTGAGGGGGTGGGGGGTTTTGGGGGGGGGGGGGGGGGTGGCAGGGTGGCGGGACTGTGGCTCACCTCCCCCTCCCCTGTGGCAGAACATTAAAATTCCATCCGTCTGCTCCCGCCCTGCTGGAGACAGGACATGGATTAGGAGGCTGGCATTGAGCTATGATACATTGGGGGTGTCGTAACCATGCAACAGCAGGCTAGCAGAGAGCCTATAATTTACGCACGGACACACACACACACACACACACACAAACACATGCACACGCGCACACACACACACACACACACACACAAAGACACACACACACACAGGCATACACACATAACCACACACACACGCGCACATACAGAAATACAAGCGAATTACCTGGAGACGTAGTCGTTGATATCTCAAAAATAATTGATTTCCCTTCATCTTGCATGTTGATGACCTAAGTAAATAAAATGGATCTGCAGAGTAAATGAAACATAGGACACATGATGATTTATGCATTAGGAATTAGGAATGCATCACGACCCCCATAATGAGCTACAGACCGCCCTGCAGAATAACGAGCTAGTCCTGACCGCCCTGCTGCCTGTCAGACCGCCCTGCAGAATAACGAGCTAGTCCTGGTCTCTGCTGCCTGTCAGACCGCCCTGCAGAATAACGAGCTAGTCCTGACCGCCCTGCTGCCTGTCAGACCGCCCTGCAGAATAACGAGCTAGTCCTGGTCTCTGCTGCCTGTCAGACTGCCCTGCAGAATAACGAGCTAGTCCTGACCGCCCTGCTGCCTGTCAGACCGCCCTGCAGAATAACGAGCTAGTCCTGGTCTCTGCTGCCTGTCAGACTGCCCTGCAGAATAACGAGCTAGTCCTGGTC
>CM056396.1:28133336-28163336 GCA_029718625.1 Synaphobranchus kaupii | reverse complement strand
AACTGCGTAAGTACATTATCTCTGATTTATCTTCATTATGACTGGGCGTGCAACAATAAGTAATGTGATTTACTTACACTGTAACACTATATTACACGTGAAGTTAGATTTGCTTATGCGTTTAACATTCCTGTTCATTAATTCAGCCGCTCGTGTTTTTGTCCATGATAATATTTTACTGGGGGTTTTTCAATGTGCAGGTTGGCTGCGTATTAATCATACTTGTGCACGTGCCTGCGTCATCTCCCGCATTTTCACAAATGAAAATTAATTTATGAAGACCACGTCCTCTTCCCTGATTCCAACCAATGGAATACGAGAAAGAATGTCGAGGCATAAAATTATGCATTATGAAAAATTACATGATAAAAAAATTATGCATTATCCATTACGCATAATGGTATAAATCCAATTCATGGCTGTATGACGGATACTTCATTGAAAAAAGGATGAAAATGAATCTTTACCTGACATCGAAGTTTATTTCTGTGATGTTACACAGTGATGGTTATATATTGCTCATGACTAACACCAGGCTAACTATCTTCTAAAACAGTATTTTAGGTGGTTTGATTGAAGCCATTAAATTCCCAGCAACCCTGAGCCCTGAGTCTGCTTTGAATGACGAGGTCACACCCTGTATAGTGCCGCTTTGAAAAGCAGATTTTGTTGGAAAGTTTTACCATACAGGCCAAGTAAGATCGCTGTAGTGCCAAGACTTGTCCCCAGCTTTACCTTACCCTAACATTCATTCATTCATTACATTCATTTAGCAGAACAGAAACGCAATACAATGCAATAATGTACAGAAATAAAATAGATTATCGAAACCAGAAATTATATTTCAACACTTCGCAACGCATTGGCAAATATTAAAGTTCAGATATTGCAGGATGATTTTATTTTATTTTTTTAAAGAATATTGCAGCAAATTATACTTCTCATTATAACTTCCAAAAAACAATTTGGAATAACAACGTGTTCACACCGCATATTACAGTACATTCCATTTCCCTATGGACAGCAAAAGTTATGTAATTTTTGTTTTGGTGTTACTGGGCTGTGGAGATGCATACCAGTATTTGTCCCGTGTTCTTTCCTCTTGAAACAACCCCCCCACGCCCCCCCGCCCCCGCCCCCTGCCCCGCCCCCCGCCCCCCGCCCCCTGCCCCGCTCCCGCCCCCAGCTCATTATAATTTGCCATAGAGAAGGCTTCAAACCTGCTTCTGGAGAGCTGCAGCCATTTTCTGGCTTTTCCTTTCACCTTCAATCAACTTTGACCCACAAAACCAGACGAGGTGAATTAATTGTGATGAACTTCATTTAATCGATCAGTTAAATGTTGAGTAATAATAAAAACCAGCAGACTCTGCGGCTCTCCAGGACCAGGGTTGAGCACCACTCATCTTAACAGAGTAGTCCTCAACGCTGGCCCACTTAGTTTGTGTATGTGTGTGTGTGTGTGTGTGTGTGTATGTGTGCATGTGTGCGTGTGTATGTGTGCATGTGTGTGTGTGTGTGTGTGCGTGTACGTGTGTATGCGTGCGTGTGTGCGTGTGTATGTGTGTGTGTGAAATGGCATATTTGTAATTATCCATTGGGAATAATTACACTACAGGAACAAGCGCCTCAGTCTCAGTGAGGATCGTACATTAGTACTACCCAGGAACAGGATGTTATTTTCCTACGGCTAGTAGGTTTTCTACTACTGCTTCAGTATGAGGGCTTTTACCCTTTAAGGTGTAAGATATTAACTTTTTCACCCACTGGCCAGAGTGGCTTGTGGATTCTAAAAATCACCAGCCATTTTCAACATTTTACCAGCCACATTACCTTTGACAATATAACACAACCTGGTTGGTTACTGGCCAAAGTGGCTGCTAGATTTTGGCTGCTGGTGGCGGCTGTTAATTTCACACCCTGTTTAAGATCACAAATATGTGATTAGAATGTTCTTAACTGAACATTCTAATGCCGATGTATCAATCAAAGCAATGGAGTTCTAGAACACTGACAGAACTGTGAAAAAACAGACCAAAGAACCCACTTTTGAAAGGGTTAACGACCGGGAGGAGGAGATACACCTTTGTACAATACCAGTAGGGAACACTAAGCTTTACAGAGACATGCAGTAGTCTCTTCGCTCCTTTAGAGGTAGTTACAGAGAGAGAGAGAAAGAGGGAGAACAGAGAGAAAAGGCCGAGACAGAAAGAGAGGGAGGGATGGAGGGAAAAACATAGAATAGATAAATATAAAAAGCATAAAAGGGATGGAGGAGGAGTCATGGTGACCGAGGGCAGCCAGTCAACACGCTGCTGTTAATTTCTGCATGACAGGCCTGCTTTACTAAGACCTTTAGCGCACGCAAAACCAGTAACACGACCAATGATTGGTCATGGCATTTGTCTTTCACTAATCATTGTGTTATTGGTTTTTGCATGCGCTAAAAGATTTTGCACACACTGAAGGTCTTAGTATATCAGGCCCGAAGCGTTTTTAAAACACGTAAAGTGAGCGGTTACCGGCGGGAATTTGTAACGGCGTGTCTCAGAATGTTTAAAAGTGCCCAGTGGGGTTTTAAAAACATCAATGAAACCTTGCATGCATCAGAGGAGGACGTGTGGTTGGCTAAATGCATATGCAATCTTTCCTTTGATGATTGATGAATATTAATTGATGTGCTCCGTCAGGGCCTTCTCAGAGGATATGTTAACCAGTGTGCACACTGTCTGTAAGTGATGTAAGGTTTAATTTGTACTCCATGTAAGTCGACCCAAAGATCAAAAGCTTAAACCCTTGTGCAATGTGTGTGTTCATGTGTATGTGTTTGTGTGCATATTCCGTGTGTTTGTGTTTACCAGCGTATTTCTGTGTGTATGTGCACATGTTTATATGATCACTCATTCTAAGCATCGAATGAGAGTGTGTGGGTGTGTGCGTGTGAGATTGTGGGTGTGTATGTGTGTGGGTTTGTGTGAGTATGTGTGTGTGGGTGTGAATACGTGTGTGTGTGTGTGTGTGAGACTATGGGTGTGTATTTGTGTGTTAGTGTGTGTGTGTGTGTGTGTGTGTGTGTGTTTGTGAGACTATGGGCGTGTATTTGTGTGTTAGTGTGTGTGTATGTGTGTGTGTGTGTGTGTGTGTGTGTGTGTGTGTGAGACTATGGGCGTGTATTTGTGTGTTAGTGTGTGTGTATGTGTGTGTGTGTGTGTGTGTGTGTGTGTGTGTGTGTGTGTGTGTGTGAGAGACTATGGGCGTGTATTTGTGTGTTAGTGTGTGTGTATCTCTCTCTCTCTCTCTCTCCATTAAACTGTGGGGACTCTCACCCGTGACTTCCTAACCCTCAGCGGCTGCGGCATGAGGCCTGAGCAGGGAAGTAAGACATCACCCGTCTCCTGCGCGCGTTAACGTGTTCCGCGGTAACCGTCCAATTACACCTTCATTATGGCCGTCTCCCGCGTCCGGCAGCATTCACTCTCTAGGCACGCAGCAGACGGCGGCTTAATTAAAATGGTGGGGAAATATGAAGTCACACGGGCCACGGTTTCCCGCTCAATTATTTATCGCAGAGCAATCATTTGTTTTTGCAACGTCCCGCAGCTCGGCTCTTCTCTGGGCCGTGGGTGCAGATGAGATGGTTCTGTACTGTACTGTCTGAGGCAGAGGGCTGGCCCACTCAAGCATAATGCACACTGGGCCCGGACAAATTAACAACTCACTCAGTCACTCACTCAGTCAGTCAGTCAGTCAGTCAGTCACTCAGTCACTCAGTCACTCAGTCAGTCACTCAGTCACTCAGTCAGTCACTCAGTCACTCAGTCACTCAGTCACTCAGTCACTCAGTCACTCAGTCACTCAGTCACTCAGTCACTCACTCCAATTCAATTCAAAATGCTTTATAGGCATGCCATATTGCAATATGTGTTGCCAAAGCTTTACAAAAACATGTTACATTGTCCATAAAATATACATAACAATTACATACAAGTACATAAACTAATAACGATAGGATGAAGAATAATAATGATGATGATGAACAACTATGGTATTTTTATATAATTCATTATTAATAAGGGTCACAACTGTCCCTCAGACTGTGGCAGGTAGCTACATCTGTCCCTCAGGCTGGGGCAGGTAGCTACATCTGTCCCTCAGGCTGGGGCAGGTAGCTACATCTGTCCCTCAGGCTGGGGCAGGTAGCTACAGCTGTCCCTCAGGCTGGGGCAGGTAGCTACATCTGTCCCTCAGGCTGTGGCAGGTAGCTACATCTGTCCCTCAGGCTGTGGCAGGTAGCTACATCTGTCCCTCAGCCTGGGGCAGGTAGCTACATCTGTCCCTCAGGCTGGGGTAGGTAGCTACAGCTGTCCCTCAGGCTGGGGCAGGTAGCTACATCTGTCCCTCAGCCTGGGGCAGGTAGCTACATCTGTCCCTCAGGCTGGGGCAGGTAGCTACATCTGTCCCTCAGGCTGTGGCAGGTAGCTACATCTGTCCCTCAGCCTGGGGCAGGTAGCTACATCTGTCCCTCAGGCTGGGGCAGGTAGCTACATCTGTCCCTCAGGCTGGGGCAGGTAGCTACATCTGTCCCTCAGGCTGGGGCAGGTAGCTACATCTGTCCCTCAGGCTGGGGCAGGTAGCTACATCTGTCCCTCAGGCTGGGGCAGGTAGCTACATCTGTCCCTCAGGCTGTGGCAGGTAGCTACATCTGTCCCTCAGGCTGTGGCAGGTAGCTACATCTGTCCCTCAGCCTGGGGCAGGTAGCTACATCTGTCCCTCAGGCTGGGGCAGGTAGCTACATCTGTCCCTCAGGCTGTGGCAGGTAGCTACATCTGTCCCTCAGCCTGGGGCAGGTAGCTACATCTGTCCCTCAGGCTGGGGTAGGTAGCTACAGCTGTCCCTCAGGCTGGGGCAGGTAGCTACATCTGTCCCTCAGGCTGGGGTAGGTAGCTACATCTGTCCCTCAGGCTGGGGTAGGTAGCTACAGCTGTCCCTCAGGCTGGGGCAGGTAGCTACATCTGTCCCTCAGGCTGGGGTAGGTAGCTACATCTGTCCCTCAGGCTGTGGCAGGTAGCTACATCTGTCCCTCAGCCTGGGGCAGGTAGCTACATCTGTCCCTCAGGCTGGGCAGGTAGCTACATCTGTCCCTCAGGCTGGGGCAGGTAGCTACATCTGTCCCTCAGGCTGGGGCAGGTAGCTACATCTGTCCCTCAGGCTGGGGCAGGTAGCTACATCTGTCCCTCAGGCTGGGGCAGGTAGCTACATCTGTCCCTCAGGCTGTGGCAGGTAGCTACATCTGTCCCTCAGCCTGGGGCAGGTAGCTACATCTGTCCCTCAGGCTGGGGCAGGTAGCTACATCTGTCCCTCAGGCTGTGGCAGGGCACTACATATTGTGCAGCCAGATTTTGGCTTGGGAAGTTTGGGAAGAAATGTTCTCTAATTGTTTTGTATTTCCCGCATTTAAAGAGGAAGTGCAGCTCTGTCTCTATCGGCTCTTTGTTGCAGTGTGAACACAGCCTCTCCTCCCTGGGCAGCCAGGTCTGCCGGTGTCGGCCGGTCTCTATCGCCAGGCTGTGCTCGCTGAGTCTGTACTTCGTCAATGTTTTTCTATGTTTGTTGTTTTTCACTGTGCTCAGATAGTCTGCCACAGTGTATTCTCAATTTAGGGTCAGATAACACGCCAAACTGCTTTGATTTTTAGTTTGAGTTTCCCAATAAGTCATGTAATTTTGTTTTTGTTGTGTTACCGTTTGGTTGATTCTAATTGGCTTAATTGGAAGAGGGCTGTCCTGAGGCTGGATGCTGTTAGTGGGGGTTAGTGAACTGAGCCTCAGGACCAGCTGAGTGAAGGGACTCTTCTCTGGGCTCAGCTCTTGGCATTTCAGGGCCTTGTAATGGTATGAGTGGGGGGTCGCTGTCTTTTATGTGCTTCCAGAATTTGATGGCTCTTTTTTGGATGGTAATGAGTATATTGGATATTGGCCTAATTCTGGCCTGTATGCATTGTTTGGTGTTTTTCTCTGAGGATGTTTTTGCAGAACGTTTCATGCAGGGTTTCAGTTGGTGGTTTATTCCATTATAAGCGGACCCCACACTTCACTGCCATATAGTGCAATTGGTTCAATTATGGATTTGAATATTTTGAGCCAGACCTTAATTGTTATATCTATTTTAACTTGTTTCTTAATGGCATAAAATGCCCTGCATTCTTTCTCTTTCAGTTCATTCACAGCCAAGTTGAAGCTTCCTGTTGAGCTAATCTTTAAACCTAGGTGTGAGTAGTTTGTAGTGTATTCTATTTGTGTTATCCCGAGTGTAAATTGTGTCTGATTTCCTGAGATCTAAATCTTTTCTGGAAAATTATTATTTTTGTCTTTTTTAAATTTACTGCAAGGGCCCAGGTCTTGCAGTAAATCAAGTTTCTGCTGCAGCCCCTATGTTGTGGGCGACAGCAGAACCAGATCGTCTGCGTAAAGCAAAAATTTGATTTCATTGTCCAGTAAAGTGAGACCAGGGGCAGCTGATTGTTCCAATATAAATGTTAAAAAATGTTGGGCTCAGACTGCAGCCCTGTCTCACTCCACGCCCCGTTTGAAGAATTTGGTTTGTTTTTTTCCAATCTTTATTGCACATTTATTTCCTGCGTACATAATAATAATAATATCATATGTTTTACCCCCTACACCACTTTCTACACGTTTATATAGTAACCCATCATGCCAGATTGAATCAAAAGATTTTTAGAAATCAATAAAGCAGGCAAATATTTTCTTCTTGTTTTGGTTAACATGTTTGTCTAATAGGGTGTGTAGGGTCAAGGGTGTAAATATGATCGGCAGTGCTGTGTTTTGGTAAAAACCCAATCTGACTTTTACTCAAGACATTGTGCTCGTTAAGGAAGTGTAGAAGTCTTGTATTTATGATACTACACAGAATCTTCCCCAGATTGGGAAAATAAATATTCTATAAATTCTATTCTATTACTGCAACCTGCTGAAAGCGAGCCCAGTTCCTGAACCGCAGCATCCATACTTGTCAACATTTGTTTGAGATATTCTGGTGTTTTGGGAACACGAAGCTAAGCAAGGAACTATGGGATGTTGAACTATTACCCCCCCGCCCCCTTTCCGTGTTAAAGGATATCGGATTGGTAAACTTTCGGGAAGGTTAAAATGAGCCCTGCGCCCCCCCACAATGCTGTGCTTTAGAAGCTTAGAGAGGGTGCAGTGACCGGTCAGGGACTTCCTGTTTTGTTTATGGTGAATCGCTCTCTCTCCTCTGCCTGTGTACTCACTCAGGGAGGGAGGGGGGGGGGGGGGGGCTTAATGAAGACTAAACAGTCACCCACGGATACGGGCACTGAGAGATAAAATATAACACTAATTTTGTCAGGGTCGCTGCGACCGACCGCTACCGGGCCTTGTAGGGTCAGCAAATAAAAGACACCCCTAAAACAGCGGTGGCAAGAAAGACAAGACAGACCTCCGAGATGTCTCCCCCAAACAGAAGCATTTGTTCCCCGCAGTTGTAAGAAATGAGTTCGGCCATTTTCTCCAAGGGTCCAAGGTTCAGAGGTCAAATATCCAAAAAATAAGAATGTTGGGATGAAACGGGACCTATTCTATCATGGTTTTGTCAAGAGATTAAATTTGCAACCAAAAAAAAGAAAATAACACAAAGGAAGTAACAGCCAATAGTCCCTGTTCTCATTGGCTGAATTCAGTTGCCTTGGAGACAAGTCTCTCATTGCTCTCATTGGCTGGTTTCAGATGACTTGGACACAATAGTTCCTGCTCTCATTACACTCACCGGGTGTGTTAGGTTTAAGGCAAGAGGCAGGAATAGCCACTGGACAGGTCGCCAATCCACTGCAGGACACACACATCATTCACTCACACTCATATCTGGGTAATTTAGAGTCTAATAATAATAATAATAATAATAATCATCATATTCATCATAATCACCAGATTATAATAATCATTATCACATTATTAATAATAATAATAATAATAATAATAATAATAATAATCTTCTTCCTCAACACCTGTGCAATCATATTAATTACAAAGCGCACAATCATTGCCTTGGGCGTAAATGCTAAAAAGACCTCTAAGTGCGCACCCTACCATACAGCTCAAAGAGGGATGGCACTGTTTTCACTCCCTTAGTATAAAAAACATCTGGCCTGTTGCCAGGAGCCCAATAAATGACTTGAAATCGTTAAATAAATGAATAAATAACCCAAACATAGGGATTGATATGACTACGCAAGATCTCTTTCCGTGTCCTCAAAGCACACTGTTGCTTTTTGAAAGCTGTCATTTTATACAAACACTGATGCGTATGTTTAAGGGAGTCTGCGTACAGTGCAGCGCATTCCCAGAAACAGCCAGACAACCGCATTCCCAGAAACAGCGAAGACCAGAGACCAATCGAGGGGTGAAGGACCCGGAATGTTCCGTGACTTTATTTGGCATTGTAGGAGTATCAAAGGCCCCGGTTCCCTGTTTAGATTTCCCTTCTGTCTCTGCACAACATTAATGAGAAACGATCGTCGCATTGTTGATGTTAGACAAGCTGTTTCCCTCTGAACCGGCTGTTTGAGAGGCATCGGGTCTCTCAGTGCGGCAAACGCAGGGACCGAAGGCTCACGGCGGCACAAACACACACCCACGCTCAAACGCTACTCTTAGAACGAGCCGATCGGCTAACACACAATATCACACGACCTCGTCGGGATAAATCTAATTGCTCTCCTCTGTAGTGGAGGACTAGGCCTGGGATGTTTAAACTGAATGAATCAGAATGAATGCGATGGATAACTGTCCTGGCGACTTTCTTGCTGTTTCCGTTACGCAGATTAGAACCATAAGGGCATGTGGGCCATAGCAGGCCAGGCAGGCATGGGGGCGCAGGCCAGACAGGCATGGGGGCGCAGGCGGTTAGGCCTGCATGCCTCTCAATTGCACTGCCACAAAATGATGTGCCCTTATGTGCATATAGTGGGAGCTTGTATAGGTCTTATTGTAGGAGCAGGCAGTGTCAGTCTACTGTCCAAAAAAATAAATTAACAAAACACACTGCTTGTTAACTCAATGCATAGCAATACAATAAAACAGTCATGTTGTAAGCTGATTGTTTTTAGTTTATGAACAAATATTACATGTATTCAAATAAAATATAACAGCTGAAGAATTGGCGACTTGCTTGGCTCATACCGTCTTCCCCTTTGGACATTTTTCTGAAAAACATCATGGCCAAAGAGCTGAAAAATCAGGATCAGGCCTTTATCGAGCCCATGAATTAGGAATGGGTAGCAACTGTGCTGGTTGGCAATGAGCCACAGCTGCCACCATGCCTGTGAGTGGGGCTGGTGCTGTCCGTGGTGCTGAAGCTCTCCCAGGAATGGACAATGTATCACTCTGCTCTGAAGCCACCTTTCCTCGTGCCACAAAATGTACCACTTAAAATGTAACGTAAGGTTCATTAGGTAAAGTGTAATACATAACGTTTAACACATACCAGACCATGGCGCCCATCCACACACCAGAACAATGGCTTAACAGATACCAGACTGTGGGGCCCATCTACACACTGGAACAGAGCCTTAACAGATACCAGACCGTGGGGCCCATCCACACACTGGAACCAGATACCAGACCATGGGACCCATCCACACACTGGAACAGAGCCTTAACAGATACCAGACTGTGGAGCCCATCCACACACTGGAACAGTGCCTTAACAGATACCAGACCATGGGGCCCATCTACACACTGGAACAGAGCCTTAACAGATACCAGACCATGGGGTCCATCCACACACTGGAACAGAGCCTTAACAGATACCAGACTATGGGGCCCATCTACACACTGGAACAGAGCCTTAACAGATACCAGACCATGGGGCCCATCTACACACTGGAACAGAGCCTTAACAGATACCAGACCATGGGGCCCATCCACACACTGGAGCAGAGCCTTACCAGGATGAGCCACCAAGCAGCTCAAACATTTTTTTTTAAATTTTACATGAATTCTTTGCTTTGCTGTTGTTGTTTTTAGTCTGATGTGTGTGTGACTTTTATCTTTATTCTATTCAAAAACAATGCACAGAGATTCTGCTTTTTTGTGTCAAAAACCCACAGCTCATTGAAGAGCTAGAGGGAGTCTATATTGGTCTCAGCACTCAAATTAAAGAGAATGATTTAACAGCAAGATGATGCGGGTTTAAAAAAAGAGAAAGAGAGCGCTGAGGGGAGAGAGAAGATCGAAGGAGACGGCAGAGAGAGAGAGAGAGAGAGAGAGAGAGAGTCCCCTCAGTCAGCTGGTGCTGAAGCTTACTAACTCTGTAACCCAAACTAACCTAGACCATGCTCTCACCAGCACTGCTAACCAGCCACAAATCAGTGTAACCCAAACAGAAAATTTATATTTGGAACATTTGGATAACGAAACCAAAACACAAAGTTGACTAAATTGCTATTGGACCATAAAAAAGACCACACACTATCAAAGTGCCTCTTTTCTGTCAGAGATACAAAGCAGAGACGGATCCTGTCCAAATAGGCTACAAGCTCAGTGACCACACCCTTGCAATTGAAAAAGGCTGACAGAAACATTAATGGTTACCAAAAGAACCAACATACTCAAAACTGAAAAAAGAGTCTTTCCACAAATGTTCTATAATCATAAAGAACTTAATTCCCTTATCAAAGGATTAAAAATGTGTAATCCTATTAGGAGAAGGACCAACGGTGTACACAGGAGATTAATTGTTTTTACACTTTTGTTGATTGATCATTAACATTCTTATTGTTATTGTGTTGTTTTTATTTTACTGTGCACATGCATTTTAATTAATTTACTCTATGCTTTGGCAATATTTACATATGCATTTATTGCCAATGAAGCAACTTGAATTTTGAAGTTGAATGAGAGATATTGTTTTGAAACATTCATGCCAATAAAGCATTTTTTTAATTGAATTGAATTGAAATTGAGAGAGAGAAAGAAATTAACAAAAAGTATGAAACGTCTGATGAACTTTGCCCTTTCTGCCTCTAAGGGAAGATAAATGTGTGTATTCTCCGCTCCTCTAGGGGCTTGGGGTTGTGAGCGTGTCACCACCCGGTGCTCAGAACGGGCTTCAGACCTGCCCTGTCCTCGAATGACCCCTTCAGCCCTCTCTTTCCCCGAAAACATCCCTCCCTCCCTCCCCCTTCCTCCCTCCGTCCCTCCCTCCCTCCCGCCCACTCCGTTTCATCTCTCTCTCCCTCTCTTTTCATCACTAATTCATTCCGTCTTTGATTTTACTTCCCCCTCCTTTCTTCTTCTCTCCTTCTTCATCTTCTTCCCATCAGCCTCTCTCACTCTCACTCATCTGCTCGCTCTCTGGAGTTTAGAGAGAGAGAGATAGAGAGGGGGGAGAGAGAGAGAGAGTGATAGGGGGAGAGAGATAGAGAGGGGGGAGAGAGAGTGGGGGAGAAAAGGAGAAAGGGGGAGAGGGAAAGAAGGAAAGAGAGAGGGGGGGATAGAGAAAGGAGGGAGAAGGGATGAGGATAGAGAGAGATTTATAGATTGAGGAGCACTCTGTTCATCTTCATCTCCGGTGCTTTTTAATGAACTCTTTGTGGGAGAAGCATCCCTACAGCACCTCTCTGTTCCTCTCTTTTTACACACAACACTTCCCTCTTTCTCTAAATCTATTATTTTCTTTTTGCCGACTATCCATCTCAAAATCAATATTCAGGTTTCTTTTTTTTTTTTTTGCTTTTGCTAAATTAAGCTTCATTAGGTGTACATAGAGGCCTTGTCAAACCATACACACCCCAACCAGAATAATCTACAGCGACACAACCTGGCTACAAATAACACCCCCACCAACATTTACTCACACACGTTCGGAAGCGTTTCCACCGGAGTGAAGTCGTTTGACAATCGTGCGGGCTGCTGGATGAGTTTTGCCAGAGAGAGGACGCAGAGAGAGCAGGTTAAACCTGACACACACTAATCCTGGCGAGCCCCCACGCTCTGACCATCGACATCACAACCGCATGTCATTCCTGGGATCTTTCAGAGAAAAACGGCGGATGCAATAAACAGAAAATCTGGATAAAGGCTGAGCTCTAAAACATCGTCCGCCATTATTAGGGCGGCAGTGTAGTATAATGGTTAAGGAACTGGCCTTGTAACCGAAAGGTTGCAGGTTCGATTCCCAGGTTGCACACTGCCGTTGTACCGTTGAGCAAGGTACTTAACCTGAATTGCTTCAGTATATATCCAGCTGTATAAATGGATAATATGTAAAAAAAAAAATAAAACGTTGTGTAAGTCGCTCTGGATAAGAGCGTCTGCTAAATGCCTGTAATGTAATGTAATGTAATTTTAACCACAATACAAAACTAAAGCATGCAGCATTTTCTAAATATACCATATAAAGTATATACCAATATCACCTATTTTAGTTTCATATAGCCTACCTGCATACTATATATAATGCATTAGTACAAAAATATTGCACATTTCTATTTCTGATTTGGTGAGTTTCATTATTATTATTTTTTTATCCCTTTCCTGTTTTTAACCATGTTGACAACAGGCTTTGGAACGTTGTTCTGTAGCCAGCGTTCTACTCTTCTCCTGTACAGTATGCCTGTTCTCTCAAGCTGTCAATCAGAAAGTAAAAAAAAAATATATATACGTATATATATATATATATAGAGAGAGAGAGAGAGAGAGAAATATCACACAAAGGACTAATTTGATTTTGAAAATGGCACCTGGCTTCACAGAAGAAACCTGAAGTGATATCTCACCTCACCTATACACTACCCTCGCCGTCGCACGCGGGGCCAGTCACTGAATATTACACCGGGACAATCTGTATCCGCGTCACGCACTCGTCCGACCCGACCCACAGGTCCGCCCCAACCCAGACTATTAAATCCTTCACAGCTCGCGCCTGCCGCATTTCACTTTCCCGTCCGCGGGAAAGTCGAGCCGCATTGTGCGCGAGCGCGGAATCTATTTCTGAGGTAATCAGGAAGGATGAAAGGCGTGCGTAGAATGCGGCGCGCGCGATCGGCCCGTGCGATGCAAAAAGGACGCGATGGGGATTCGGAAGGCAGAGGAGGCAGGTGCGGTCGCGCTGTAACCGCATTGTATCCCCTCGATGTGGTTAATTTCCTCTGACAGGCGCGACAAAAGGGGTCTGCTCCGCGACCGGCTTTTTGTCTGAATCAAACCCGCTAATCGTTTGGAAGAGTGACTCGTGAAAGCCAGGCCCGCTGCTTCCGCGTGTCCAGCGCGTGCTATCCAAGCGGGCTTTTTGGAAGTGAGCCAGTCCGAGTAAACGGGCGACAAAACTTGGATTTAGAATTCTGTAATCCGTGCGCAGCCAGTGCAGAGCGCAGTGTGTGTGCCTGATCGAGTACAGTCAAATACCCTAGGCTTAGAGCAAATCACTTATATCTCACAAAGAACTTATATCATTTAATATAGTAATACAGTGAAAATCTATTAAATCTATTACAGAGAATAAAGAATAATATTTAAATATATATTGTAGATAAATACATAGATTATTGCCCCCTTTTACATGTGAAATGTTGTACAAATATTGCAGAATTAAATTTAAAAAAAATTAAATGTATTAACATGCACCTATTACGCACGCACGCACGCACGCACGCACGCACGCACGCACGCACGCACGCACGCACACACACACACACACACACAGGTTGTTTTTAGGCCTTGCTAGCTATTACCTCAACCTGCTGAACCAGTTCGCTGAACAAATACAAAAATCACCATGTTCTGTATCCCAGCCAATCGGAGTCAGCCGTTTCCCTCATGCCCATCTGACCGTCCATTCCAGGTCATCTTTTTAATGGCCATGTTGGCGGGGCATGCTCCCACCACGCTGGACTCTGTGGTGCCCATCAATAAAACCCCTTTGAGCATATGGAGTTCCCACAGAAACCTAACGTTAGTCTAGTGCTGCAACATGACAGAAATTATGACAATGAATTAGTGTTCATTGTCAGCAAGAGACTTTTCAACATTTAAGCCAGCCGTTTCATTTCCATTGAGATGGGTTTCAATTTCACTGAAATGGTTTCGTGTGAAATGCACAGAGGGACTCGTTACCCAGAAGCCTTTGCTAGAGCTGCAGGTGGGTGATCCTTATCGCTAATCATGCTAATGCTAATCAAAGATAATCACGCTGCCATTTTTTTTACGTGCTGTGTTTTGACATTTATTCAATCAGTGCAGGTTAAGTAACTGATCTGCAAGCTGTCAGTTAAACATCTAGTCAGCATATGTCAGTGCGCCACTACGCTGTCCCGTCAGATTTTACCTCAAAACTTTGTCTCCATGTACTATCACTAAAAAAGGGGAACATGCCCTTATGGAAAAATAATATACTGCAGTATATTGTAAATATATCAGTTATCATCACAATATATTTAAAATACACTGCAGTATATTACATTTCCATAAGGGTGCGCTCTCTCTCTCCCCCTCTCTCTCTCTCCCTCTCTCTCTCTCTCCCTAATTAAAATAATAAAAAAGGCAAAAGCAAAATAGTTTGTTAATTTTCATTATTAAAACACAGCGTTAATTGAATTACATATAAACGCAAAAAGATGAAATGCATCTGGTGAGGGAGCTTTCTTTTTTCAGGGTTTTGATTTGACTGAAATATAATTTGGCCACTAAACCTCATTTCAGGAGTTTGGGTACCCTTGATTTTCCACAAAATCCAAAAGTAAAAAAGCGACATTCTCTTTATCAATGGGTCAATTACGTTCTCATCAGAATATGAAAATATCCGGTACCAATAAGAGGCCCCGTTGTTTTTGCCGGTGGCCTTGGTGATATATGACCACGCAAATGTACGCATTTGGGCAATAATGGCATCCAACAGCGTAAAACACGTGCAATTCTGAGAGTCATTTGCAGGTCATCAGTGTCATTTCAAATATTCTCTCTCACTCAAAACATTTAAAAAATATCTATTATCTATTTATTATTTATTATGAGGGTAACAAATGATAATAATAATAGTAATAATAATTTGTTTGCAGGCTAAAGTGTTAACAGTTAAACAATAAAAACAAAATAAACAAAGAACCGTTTTCTTTGAAAAAAAACAACGGGGGGAAAATACAAAACCCTTCAATCCAAATAAAAGAGGAGATAATTATTGTATTATAAAGCAAAAGACAGGGGAAGAAAATGAAGAAGTCCCATTGGCTAATGTTTGTTTCCCTCAGGAGCGACAGGGGAGATGGATGCAGCGATGATGTCATTTCCCCCCGCCGCCTGTATGCCCAGCTGATAAAGACTGGGGCTCCGGTCTGTGAAGAGAGATCTGTGGGGGGCTGGGGTGCCACTACCCATTAAAGATGTAAACGTGTTACAGTGGTCTCATTAACACCAGGTCAAACTACATCAGGATCAAACAAGCAAGGCATTACCACACACACACACACACACATACACACAGACTGTTCATATCTTGCATATATGCACATGCGCACACATTCTCTCTCTCTCTCTCTCTCTCTCTCTCGCTCGCACGCACGCACGCATGCATGCACTCACTCACACACAATTAATGAATAAAGAGGTGAGAAACTTGGCCGGTTTGATGCAGCGCAGCACATCCTTAGGAGTACAGCTGAAAGGTCAAAGTGAGAGAACAGTTTGTCTCTGTTCTTTACACGCTCAGATTCTGCTGTCATATGATACAGAGAGGAAGTGTGTTCATGTGTCACAACTGTTGTGAATCTATAGATGCAAAGACCTCGTCCTCATCAGCCTTTATTTAAATATAGACTACGGCACGTAAAAAAGCCTTTCCTTCGAGAGCTCCATCAAGTGCTGGGTTCCTGTTCACATCAACCATGGGAGAAAGCTGAAGGGTGTTCCAGAACCCAAACACTAAAGGGTATTCCAGAACCCAAACACTAAAGGGTGTTCCAGAACCCAAACACTAAAGGGTGTTCCAGAACCCAAACACTAAAGGGTGTTCCAGAACCCAAACACTAAAGGGTATTCCAGAACCCAAACACTAAAGGGTAGTCCAGAACCCAAACACTAAAGGGTGTTCCAGAACCCAAACACTAAAGGGTGTTCCAGAACCCAAACACTAAAGGGTATTCCAGAACCCAAACACTAAAGGGTGTTCCAGAACCCAAACACAAAAGGGTATTCCAGAACCCAAACACTAAAGGGTATTCCAGAACCCAAAAGCTGAAGGGCATTCCAGAACCCAAACACTAAAGGGTGTTCCAGAACCCAAACACTAAAGGGTATTCCAGAACCCAAACACTAAAGGGTATTCCAGAACCCAAACACTAAAGGGTGTTCCAGAACCCAAACACTAAAGGGTGTTCCAGAACCCAAACACTAAAGGGGTGTTCCAGAAGCCAAACACTAAAGGGTATTCCAGAACCCAAACACTAAAGGGTATTCCAGAACCCAAACACTAAAGGGTGTTCCAGAACCCAAACACTAAAGGGTGTTCCAGAACCCAAACACTAAAGGGTATTCCAGAACCCAAAAGCTGAAGGGCGTTCCAGAACCCAAACACTAAAGGGTATTCCAGAACCCAAACACTAAAGGGTATTCCAGAACCCAAACACTAAAGGGTGTTCCAGAACCCAAAAGCTGAAGGGCATTCCAGAACCCAAACACTAAAGGGTATTCCAGAACCCAAACACTAAAGGGTGTTCCAGAACCCAAACATTAAAGGGTATTCCAGAACCCAAAAGCTGAAGGGTATTCCAGAACCCAAAACATGAAGGGTGTTCCAGAACCCAAACACTAAAGGGTGTTCCAGAACCCAACATCATAAACTGTAGACCACATTGGTCACCAAAAACACCCAAACCAGTCCGTTTAGAAGTGTTCAATCACAAAACCCCACAACACATTTTCAGGTGAAATTTAAGCTTATACGCTCCTCATAGTTTTTCTATACAGCTCGCCATACATTTCTACATCTGTCTGGCCCGTGTACTGAACTGTACAAAAGCTTTAAAAATAAATAAACCTGAACATAAAACGTGAAAGCAGTTACCTACCAGAAAATAAACGCTGCTTATTACCAAACTGCAGAACGTATTCGTCCTGCCATTTTAAGTGTTCACGGTCTGCACGGGAAAGCTTTGTGTTCACGGTCTGCACAAGAAAGCTTTGTGTTCACGGTCTGCACGGGGGAGCTTTGTGTTCACGGTCTGCACGGGGGAGCTTTGTGTTCACGGTCTGCACGGGGGAGCTTTGTGTTCACGGTCTGCACGGGGGAGCTTTGTGTTCACGGTCTGCACGGGGGAGCTTTGTGTTCACGGTCTGCACGGGGGAGCTTTGTGTTCACGGTCTGCACGGGGGAGCTTTGTGGCCGGAGCCCTCACACACACATTCAGAAAACCCTCCAGACGTATTATTTATTGGGAGCTGTCGGCAAGGCATACCTGGTAAAGAAACGATGAGATGGTATGAGAAGCGCATGCAGTGGGGGCTTATTTGTACGTGTAATGACAGGCGTCAGAGATACACTTCACCGATGCGTTCTTATCCCTGTGAAATCCACACACATTGGTAAGAAAGGATATTGCAGGGAAGCCTGAATATACGAATGCACAGATAGAAGGATATAGTCTCTTCCATATCCCGCTGCTGATATCCATGGATATTTCCAATGCTTCTGTCAATCATTCTTCCAAACCCCGCCCCCGCCGCCCGTCACTTCTTCTCATCACCAATCATTGCCATCGGCGTCAGACAAGCATGGAGGGTCGCGCCTGTTGCCGTGGTGATACACCAAAGCATTCAACATCATGAGTCATGGATAACTGTGCCCCCCCATCCCTGCCCCTCCCTATTTTAACACTGCATGTAATGAGCCCGCTCACAATTAAGAACATCCTGTCGGATATATTACCGCCCCCCATAATTATTATTATAATTATTATTACAGGTATTTTGCCTGATGTATTCAGGCACGTAGCAGACACGCTCATCCAGCTTATATTTTATATTACAATCCATTTATAATACAGCTGCATATTTTACATTACTGGCATTTAGCAGAAGCTCTAATCCAGAGCAATTTACACAGCTTTTGGTAATTCTTTTGTTACATGGCATCCATTTAATACAACTGAATATTTATTGAAGTAATTTAGGTCAAGTGCCTTTGCTTAAGGGAGCAACTGGCTGTATCCCCACCTGGGAATCGAACCGGCAACCTCCGAGATACAGAAGTCCAGTTCCTCAACTGTGGTACAATAGTGGCGCCTAATTAGCTGTTTTGCTTGTGCGGCCGGGGGGGCGCACCCCCCCCCCCCCCAACCGGTGGTCTTCAGTCTCCGGCGGGGAGATTGAAGCCGGAGAGATGGGCACCGCATGCCTCCCTGTGGGGGATTAATTTGCACCCTTATTACGCGGATGCCATTTCCTGAAGTGCGTCTCAAGTGGACGTACGTAGGTTTGCGGGACCTCATTTTTGGAGAAGCCATTCTAGAGAACAGAGAACTGCGCCGTGCAATTTCGGTGGGGGCAACTATGCCTCATTTTCATACCAGTCCTCATAAAAAGGGTCGGGAGAGAGGAGAGGAGAGGCTCGACTTGACTTTAATAACAGCGGCCCGCTGGGCGTCATTGTCTCACAGAGTGTGGTTATTTATTAGTTTCCTGCAGACTGCCTTTCAGTTGAGTGTCTCCACTTCTCCGCAAGCATCTAGAGTAAATACAGGAAGTGATGCGGGCCCGGCCTTGACACGACCAAGCATTCAATACAAAACGGTCAGTGATAAATCAACCGCGATGGAGTCGATTTCACACTGACAGAATGCATTTATATCCCTTTCACACTCATATCAACACTGATGCTGTTAATCATCATTACCAGTTTACAGTGTTCTTAGATTAAACTGCACACTCCATGACGTCTGATTGGCTTTGCCTGCTAATTATTCTAAACAAATTATTAATTATGTGCTTGCCAGACACCGTTATTCAGAGCAGCTTACACAGCTAGAAACCTATTTTAATATACTTTAAATGTACAATTTACATTTTAGCAGCTGAATTTAGCTTACTGGTGCAATCAAGATGACTATTTAGTGTTGTGCCACAATGTCAGCACCCCATGGGGGACTGAAACCTGCAATCTCCGGCGTGTGAGCCCGGCTCTTTAACCACTACACTCTGCCGCCATTACGGGTCAACGAGCTCAGCAGGCGCGCTAATGCAAGAATTCGCTACACAGCATTCAAACACACTACCGAGTAGGTAGCGACTGACGTCATTCAGACGTCATTCAGAATCGGGACCAATAGACCACGCCGTTAAACTGGTAATATTACGCGCATAAAAGTGACAACGGCAACGGCCTATAATTTCACATCTGAGCAATCTGTATTGAAATGATTAATTAAATTACTAATAGACTCTAGACTAGATACTCAAATCTGGCCCTGGAGGCCAGTGTTACTGCTGGTTTTCCTTTCTGCCTGATAGTTAATTGATCGATTAACACCTCTGATTGGCCAGAGATTTAACTGGTGTCCCAGGTTTAAACCAGTCCTGATTAGAGGGGAAAGAAGGTAAACCAGCAGCACTGCTGACCTGGAGGGCCAGAGCAGATTATCCCTGTTCCAGGCTGTAGTTACACTGCCTTGCACCCGTCATGCATAGTGCCCACTGTACAAGCCTCTGGAGGCATAGTGCCCACTGTACAAGCCTCTGGAGGCAGTGTTATGATCTGGGGTTGCTTCAATTGGTCAGGTCTAGGCTCAGCAATGTTATGCAGCAATAAAATGAAGTCAGCTGAGTACCTGAATGTACTGAATGACCAGGTCATCCCATCAATGGGCATATTCCAGGACGACAATGCCAAGATTCATCGGGCTCAAATTGTGAAAGAGCGGTTCAGGGAGCATGAGGAATCATTTTCACACATGAATTGGCCACCAGAGTCCTGACCTTAACCCCACTGAAAGTCTTTGGGATGTGCTGGAGAAGACTTTACGGAGTGGCTCGACTCTCCCATCGTCAATACAAGATCTCGGCCAAAAATGAATGCAACTCTGGACGGAAATAAATGTTGTGACGTTGCATAAGGTTGTCGAAACAATGCCACGATGAATGCGCGCCGTAATCAAAGCTAAAGGCAGTCCAACGAAATATTAGAGTGTGCGACTTTTTTTTGTTGCCAGGTAGTGTATTTACCCTTATGCCATTGTAATAACCTTGTAGTTAGCATAGGAACTAATATGTTATAACACATTACAAGAATATGAATGAGACTACTACATTACGAGCATTTAGCAGACTATTATCCAGAGTGACTTACACAACTGTGAGCGTTTTTACATACTAACCATTTATAAAGCTAGATATATACTGAAGCAATTCAGGATACCCTTGCTCAACTCAAGGGTAGAACGGCATTGTCCTACCTGGGAATTGAACCTGCAACCTTTGGGGGTACAAGCCCAGGACCCTACCCCATTATACAACACTGCCGCCCACAACTACAACCACAGAGCTGTGCGGTCTGTGAAGTTACCCAGGTTACGTGAACAGCCCGTCAACTCATCCTGCATAGTGAAACTCCCATAGCAGCTGCTTGCCATCCCTTGTCTGGACAATGTACACTGAACTACAATGCAATAAACCAGAAGTGTCAACCTCAGAGAAAATGTTACACAAGTTATTCCCTTAGAATGAATCTGAACGCTTCAAAAAGGTTATATTTTTTGACTGCTGAAAACACTTGAGCAAGTGACAGTTTTATACGGAGGATTTACTGAACTATACGTTATCCATTTGGAGAGTCTGAGTGCTATGCATTTCAACACAATTCTAATTCTAATGCCGTCCAGGAAATTAATTCACAGTAAAATCAACCAGCCAACAGTTAAAGGCAACTGTAATATAAATCAGAAATTGTGGTCACACTTTATTTTACAGAACAATTCATAATGCTGAAAAAGATTTCTGATAAACATGTATACCTCTGATTAAGTGTGATTTTTGCATTATACTACACTATATTAATTGATTTTGGGTTAAGCAGCTACTGTAAGAAATCTAAATGGAAACTTACACAGCAAAAATGCTGATGTAAATTTAACACTGCTGGTGTACATTTAATACTCTAGGGTGTTTATATGAGAACACAGACTGTAGGGTGTAAAATGTAGGCTACACCACCATTTTTGCTGTGTCCACGTTATTTTTACAACTTACATGTTAATTACAGTCATTCATATTACAGTATAGATGGGGAGTCTTGGGGACAAAATGTGAGCAAGACGGTCTGGCATTTCATTCAGTTGCGTCTGTTGAATCCATGCACATTCTCTGATACATGAAAGCTACCGCTGGAGATTCCAAAGGACACTACATTACGGCTTTAACGTTTCTCTCATATTACCATAAATATAATACGATTTATTAACAGACGTATCTACTGTTCATTATTTCACCTCACCAATATATATTTTTTACCACATTATCACAAGTCTCAGAATATAACGGGAGACTTATAGCAGAGAATTAATGTTAGAGGATTTGCTTGAATGTATTGCTGCGGTAAAACTGCGCGCGAGCTGCTCGCGGTCAGGTGTGAGTCATACAGAAGATGAGACGTAGGGCAAAGGTGTATGGGCTGCTTGATAGCCCCCGTCCTTTACTGTAATGACATATGGACCGAGATAGATAAGACAGCTAATCCCAAACACATTACGTCAAAGTCCGTTCCTGTCAAACGCAACGACTCAATTATCCCCAATAAGTTAATGTAAATGTGTGACGGTAATTATTTCTTTTCTTTTTTTTATATGCTGAACGTAAATTGCCTTGGGTCTTTTAGCTCAGCACACCGCTACCGACATCAATGGCAACGACAAAAAAAAAAAACTAAAAATAATCGAAATAACAACAACAGTATTTGTTATTTGTTATTTTTTTGGCAATTTTGATGATGCGCTGACTAAGGCTGAGGCTGAAACTGTTTGTTGCAATATAATAACTGAAATACTGAGAGCGGTCTACCAGATATTTTTTAATCGTATTATTCTAGTATAGACTAGACTACGCACCATCTCCTTTACACGAGGGCTCTGGCGACTTATAAATTTTAGTGTTAAACAACAGTTTGCAGAGAGCCAAAATGGGACAAAATATACTCTGCCACAGATGAAAAATATGAATTATGGGTGTATTATCACATCTTATATGTGTCACACACATTTAAAGGATGGTCAAAACAGGAAAACAGCACAAACACATACAGGTGTCTAGTATTAGTCTTAACATTTCATTTCCATATGTTTTTTTAGAGGCCTGCTCGTTTGGCTGGGAGAACAGACTGGTGCGGCAGATTTGAAAGTAATCGAGGGCGACACCGAGACATGTGGTGTTGGGGGGGGGAATCTAATTACCTACCTGTGACCTGGGCACGGATTTGAATCTGCTCTCCGCTGCATATTAAAAAAGGGAATAAAAAACGATGAGGGAAGAAAGTTAAAAAAAATGCAAAGGGATTTAATGAGCTGAATGAAATATTCATGACGGCGGAGTTGTGGGAAAATGGGAAAACCATGGAAACATACCCCGCCCTTTTCCATAACCATTCCGATGGGAAACGCGGCACCCTGATGAGATTACATAACCACGTGGTTTTCCGCAGAAGCCAGGGAGGGGGGGGGGGGGGGGGGGTGTTGCCGCAATAAATACAGAATCTGTCAATCAAGCTGCACTACAAATTTAACACATGGTTCTTTAAGACTGCTCAAGCAGTGGTTGAATGCTGTGCCTAAGAGCTGTTCTGTTAACTGTGTGTCCGGGCAATTATTATAATGCCGGTAATATCATAATAAAAATTATGACACGGTTAGCAGGCGCTCTTATCCAGTGAATTACAATGTACCAGAGCTACTAGTGCATTCATGTGATTAGCAATAGTGGCTAACAACATTTCCAGACCAGTGAGTATGGCTGAAAATTCACTAAATCACTTTAGAAGAGGAGCAAAAACCGTAAAAAATAAATAAATAAACCAAAATCGTAAAGAACACTATCGCCATGGAGCAGTCTAAAAAGGTGGGTCTTCGGTCTATGCTGGAATATGGCCGACAATCCTGTTATCCATTCCCCTCCCCTCTTCCACATCTTCCCTGATCTATCCTCCCAAAAACAAGAACAAAAAACTCTCTACCTCTTACCCTTCTGCATGTAGGTTAATTCTCGTGACAGAGCATTACCTATCACAGGTGCGCTATGACCTGACCTTTACACCTTCATTCATCTCATTCATCTCATTCATCCAGGCCTTTAAGTCACTCTGGATAACAGCCTCAGCTAAATGCCTAAAGTGTAAACGTGGTTCCGAATGTCTCCCCATCACCTTTAAATCATCATCATCATCATCATCATCATCATCATCATCATCATCATCACCTTGTGACAAACAGCCATTGGACGGCAGCACCCGACCCAAGAAGAAACCCCTGTTGGAAACGAGACATACCGCGTGCCCCCAGGTCACTGATGTCCACACTAAACGCTTTATAGATGAAGAAATTAAAGCGGGGGATATTGATTCTGCTTTTATTACAGTGCTTCTCTGAGAGCGAGAGAGATTATTGGCACAAGTTGTTTTTTTTAACAGATGTCAGACGTCTCAAAGATTCATCCATCATGGCGTCAGTGCCACACGGTAAACACAGTATTAAAGCGCATACCCACGTTTCAAAGCACTGCTACAGGCAAGAGGACGACAGCAAATTGTTCAAAACCTTAAAATGTATAAATGTAGAAGGAAAGGGAAGTGCTCAAGAACGTGCGGTGGTCATCATTTATCGCTGGTCAACGAGCGATCACCGATATAACATTCATTAAGAGCGGTTTAAACGCGGTTTAAACACGGTTTAAACACGGTTTAAACACTTACCAACCCATAATTATCGCTTTATCGACCGCTGATCGTGTTGTAATTAACGTTTATTTTCACGCAATGAATCATTTCTGGCGCACTGACAAGACTCATTCACATCCGTTTCAATTTGCATTCTGGGTAACTGGTGACAAACAGGGACCGGGGAAAGATCGATATGATCACATTAAGAGGGGCCTGATTAAAGAGCTCCAGTTTTAATGAAACAATTAATCAATAACATTACTAGGCCATGCCTCAGTGAGTCAGCGAGTCAGGGCAGGTTTGTAAATGGACCTGCCCTTGTTTTCTGATCCGAGCCGCTTCCTGGAGGTGAGTAACAGCCTTTCTGGAGGTGAGTAACAGCCTTTCTGGAGGTGAGTAACAGCCTTTCTGGAGGTGAGTAACAGTCTTTCTGGAGGTGAGTAACAGCCTTTCTGGAGGTGAGTAACAGTCTTTCTGGAGGTGAGTAACAGTCTTTCTGGAGGTGAGTAACAGTCTTTCTGGAGGTGAGTAACAGTCTTTCTGGAAGTGAGTAACAGTCTTTCTGGAGGTGAGTAACAGCCTTTCTGGAGGTGAGTAACAGCCTTTCTGGAGGTGAGTAACAGCCTTTCTGGAGGTGAGTAACAGCCAGTGCTCTTCTTTTAATATATATATTTTAGGGCTTTTTCAGCTTTATTGGACAGCACAGTGTAGACAGACAGGAAGAATGGGGAGTGAGAGGGAGAGACATGTGGCAAAGGTCGCGCGGGCGGATTCGGACCGCTGACGTTACGGCTCGTAATGAGCATGTGGACAGTGCTCTACAGGCTATGCCAGCGAGACAGCCGGCCGGCACTGGTTCAAGTCATCTTAAGCACTTTTCGGTTTTCAAGTTTCAGGAGCAGAACTTACCGCCATTTCCGCCAGCTGCAGAACCTACCGCCGACCCCTGCGTCTGAGGGCTGAACTGGGCGGGTGGGGGGGGGGGTGTGCGGGGAGCAGCGGGACGCAGGCCTTTTGGGGTTACCCAGAAATCATAGGGACTGCGAGACAAAACACCCCCCCCCCCCACACCCTCATTCGCCGTCGGCTGCAGGAAACGATGCGGGCGGTGGCCTGGAATTCCAAGCATCGCGCGATTGGATCGGAGGAGTGTATGACCCCGGCGGGTCGTGGCGTAGGAAGCAGGGAAGCTACGGCGTTCCGGAGTGGCGCGGGAGAGACATTAGTCTCAGCGAGGGGTGCTCCGGAGTCGGCGCTTAAGGATAATTAAGCAGCCAATTTGTGCTGTTGCTCCAGGGCGGGTCGAGGCAGCGGGGAGGGGGGGGGGGGGGGGGACAAATGAGTTTGTGGGAGAAAGAGGAATAACAAAACGTGAGAGAGGGTGGGAGGGGGCAGGGGGTTTGTAATTAGATCGTTTATTTTTTACTATTCGAAGCCATCTGCATACCCGGGCTCTTAATAACTGTATTGTGGGACGCTTGTTTTTCTGTGTTTTTCCACACAATCCTAACGCTCCGAGGCGAGCCACTAGGACAGCCCGCCCTTTTCTCTCTCTCCCTGTTTGTGTTTTCATAGCGGCGTTTAATTAAGTCCAGAAATCACCAGAGACAGGTACTTAATTAGGAATGAGGATTTATAGATTGAAGGTCTTGTAGTAGCAGACTACAGCAGGCAAAGTCCATCAAACTAAGAGAGAAAATCACGGCGCTGCCAAATCGGAGAGGACACATGGTCTTCGCTCATCGTGCTAGCTCATCGTGCTAGTCACGTCGTTTTGCGCAGAATGCCAAATCTCTCAGGACGATATTAATACAAGGGCAACTGTCTCAAAACAGGAAAACAGCAAAAAAAACTCTCTCATACTCTATTCTCTCAAAATGTACTTTCACACAATTTTAATGATGATGATGATGATGATGATGATGATGATATAATTCCGACGTAAGAACGGAAATAAGTTAAGAGAGCGTTGAAGGAGCTGCTTTTGTGAAAATTTAACATGCCGTCTCTCGAGTACGCCGATCCAATTCGTTTATGTTTGAGGAGAAGCACCCCTGAGAAAGACTCTCATCTAATTTTACATGTTGCTTTAATCATTCCCTGTGCTCGCCTGAGGCAGGAGAGAGAGAGAGAGAGAGAGAGAGAGAGAGAGAGAGAGAGAGAGGTCTAGGGTTGAATATGCAGCTCTTCCCTTTGAGTCAGACGCCATAAATCAATCAATAAAATAATAACTGGCTTTTAATACCTCAATACACCCCAGAGTGTTTACACCATGTACAGAAGTGCATTTCTCAGGATAGGTTCACAAACCATTTTAACAAATTAACGATTAGACGTTTAGGGCTGGCATACCTCATCAACCGCCTCAAACCTCGTCTCAAACCAGTTTTTGACCACACCCGAAATCAAGGGAGCCCCTGTAAACAAGACTGCATGGGGAAAAAGGAATATTTGCAGACTCTCCTGTCGTTTGCCATTACCTGCTGAGATTGAAAGTTTGTTTGGGATTGAGCCAGAGGGAAACATGGGAGAATAACAGGTATTATTGTATTTACTGCACCAGCAAGAGCTGTTATCTTTCCCACCTTCCTCCAATTCAAAGCCAAATTCTTCATAAAAATCACACGGGTTGGCGCTGAAAAGCGATCGGACTCTCGGCACAGGGTCGATTTTACCCTCCAAGCTGTTTTTATTACCAGTTTAGCCCTGTATTATCATCACTTACTTTGAGTGCCCCTCTCTGCATCACTGTTTTGAAAAATCACTTTGAGGGTCACAGGTATTGCTTTGGGGGGGGTCATAGGTATTGCTTTGGGGGGGGGTCACAGGTATTGCTTTGGGGGTCATAGGTATTGCAGCAAAAAAGAAGGGAATGCTGAGAGCCTGATTTACTAAGACCTTTAGCATGCGCAAACACACAGAACTTAATTGGCTTTGCTTATGCTAAAAGGTTTTAACAGTTTTTATACCTGGCAGCCGCCATAAACATATTGAGAATGGATATTCAAATCTGGCCCTCAAATCCAAATCCGGCCCTGGTTTTCTTTCACCCATGTAATTAACTGTGTTAGACTGGTGAGCGTAAAGAATTGGCGTCATTACACCTGCTGCTGTCCCCACCAGTATGGGGGTGGGGGGGGGGGGCTATCACGTGGAGACAATAAAACATAATCTAATATCTTTTTGATCTACTCTAACCTAATTTAATCTAATGGAATCTAATCTAATCAAATCTAATGTAATATACACTCCCGACGGGTCAGACGGAAGAGAGAACATGCAGAAATCCGGGAATGGGGGATTCAGCGCGGGGATTTTCAACTAACGTGGCAACCTTCAAGGGATTCGCAGCACTTTTTTAAAATGCATTTTCTTCACCACGCGTGTAACATTATCTCAAAGAATACTCCCGCACCAGCAACAAAAATAAAATAAAATAGAGGACCACCAGCAGCCTGCTGTCGGCGCAGCTGTTCACCGCTTGTGTTTTTACAAATCGGTGTGACAGCGGTCTGCTAGCAGGCTGTGGCGGCTCAGACGAGGATCAGCTGTTAAAAGAATGCGAAACAGCTGATGAACAGCATGCAGCTGTAACGCGACTCGCGATAGTGCTGGTAGGTCGATGGCTGGACCGAGAGGTGCGCACTTGCGTTTGTTTTGTATTCTGTATGTCTGGTACTCTTGATAAGGGAGCATGTTTAAAAAATAAATACCAATTTCAGGAATATAATTACAATGTCATAAATATAATAGCAAGGTCATAAATAGCAGGATATTTTGCAGGAATCTGAAAGTCAGAATACACTGAATAGAATCTGAATAAAAATAATTTAAATGTTAGAACTCTCTGTGACCTTAAGTGAGGTTTAAGTTTGTGAGGAAGGACGTGTGTCACAGCGGTGGCTCTGAAAACCACTGTTTTAATCATTTACATTTAGACATTTAGACTCTGTAACCCAGAATGACTTATGAAAATGACTCATGATTCATGAAATTGATGGATATTTATTGAAGCGTTTGGGAATTGAACCTGTGACCTATGATTTGTAATTCCAGTTTCCAAACAGTGATATTACGCTGTCTCCCGTAATTCAGAAAACATCATTTTTCCTCAAAGCAAATGTTTTGAAAAAGCACTTCTCCTCAGCGTGGTCAGCAATTTAGTAAACCAGGCAGGAAATAATCTCCAGATACGAGGGGACAGGTAATCTCCAGGTACGGCCGTACGACGGGACAGGAGCCAAGGACGCAATTCCCTTGTTTGGAAGTTTCACGTTCACTCGACTCGACCGTGCCGATATTCACAGAATCACGGTCCCTTAGGCTTAAATCATTTTTATATAGCGCCTTTCATCTTAAGATCCCAAAGCTCTGGAGGGCAAAATGGGGGAAATTCGCCTCAATATGCTTGCCTCTGTACGCTCCTATACGTGCCAGGGGTGAAAATACCCACAATGCACCAGTCAAGCGGGTGTACAGTCGATTGCTTTGTTGCAGGTTAGCCCTTTCTACAGTTGAAAGCACATTCGTGACGGCTGGTGTACAAACATGGGAATGAGGATCAAAGTCTAATACCCAGGTCCGGCATTATTTTATCTACGAGTAACACATTTCTAAAAGCTACTTCCTCCAGCAGGGTAAGCACACACAGATGAAAATAAATCCCACCTTTAAATTTATTTACCGCCGTGACTGGGTCAGAATTAGGGAAACTCGTCCTTCCTCCTCGATGAACATGGAGGCCGGACGTCCCTCACGAGTGCCGTTAGCGTTAGCGTCGGGTCGCATTGAAATGAAGCACTTCGCAAAGCGACGACCCCCGCGGCAGTAGGCTCCTAATCACAGCGTCACGGCAACACGCGGCCTCTGTCTCCCTGAGGGCCACGTCGGCAGACCGACTCACTGGAAGGTCAGCCAAGGTCGTCCGCTTTCTGTCAAATCGTCAGTTCGACCGGCTTAGCTCTCCGCCTCGTTAACTTTGCGGAAAAACACTGACATTGCACGAGTTTCCTCTAATGGGGGAAATTGGCAACCTGTCGGAGAGAAATCCAGGGATCACAGACTCGGGTTCTTCGCCTCACAAAAAATAAAAAAATAAATTAAAAAAAAAACCCTAACGGCTGCAAACCACACCACCTCCTTTTGCATCTCAAAAAAATAATAAAAATCAATGAACTTGTGCCTGCTTCTGATTGGATCTCCCAGTGTCCAATCGGACGCGCGGGTGTGCGATGACCCCCAGGGGGCACAGAGTCTTGTCTGACATGTGCGTATGCAGGGAGTGACTGGAAGGGGGATAATCCTCAGCGTTGCAGCATTAAACGCACCCCCCTCTTAGGAGTACGCTGGAGCTCACGGCCCATCCAAAAGCCCAAAAAAAAAGACAACAAAATGAAATCCCACATAACGCTCCCCCCCGGAGGGGAACTTCCTCCGGCTGCAGGGCTGCGGTTTGATCTCGCTAAGCACCCCGGGCGGTTATTGACTCCTCCTAATCTGTGGCTCTTTTCAAAGCTGATTTCTCTGTGATCACAGTGCATATTATTCTATTTAGTTTCTACTTCTTAATGTATTTTGCAATAATGCACCAGACCTTCAGGCTGAAATAAATGTGTATCCCTTGTTCACCGTTGATATAAAAAATACAGCTTTATTGTTTTGTTTTCGTTTTTTGTAAACCGTGAAAAAAGGTTTGGTTTCATTATTTTCTCATGATGGAATTTGAATGTAGAAAGCAAATAAAGTTAGCTGGTCAAAAAAAAAAAACAACTGAACACTTTTAAAAGATTTAAGATTTAAGTAGCCACAATGCACAGGTCTACTGCACCTTTAAACAAAATCAGAATAATTTTTTTTCTGTAACCTGACATAAGTTTGTTCGACCTAACTGTAACCTAAGTTACCATGGTAACAGTTCGTGTGTACATTCCTAAAGCCTTCGTGCAGCAAGCGTAACACCACCAATTGGAATGTCATAACATGTTTACGCAGCCTTCATAGGCAGGAATAAGACCCTGTTCACCAGAGTTAAACATCTACATCGGCAGCGAGCATCTCCGG
>CM056396.1:28060459-28127836 GCA_029718625.1 Synaphobranchus kaupii | reverse complement strand
ACACCTCCTCCCTTGAAAAAACAGCACAGCTTCCTGCGTTATCACGTACAACTTACTGTCCTATCACACACAAACTTCCTGTCCTCCTCTGCTTCCTGGATCGGCTGTCAGACCGAGGGCGGGTTCTGCACGCAGAGTTTTTCATCTGACGCACGTGCCTGGCTGATCCAGTTCCGTAACTGCGGAGGGAAAGGTCGCTAACATCCGCGTGTACTCTCACACATCAGCACAATCTGCATTTCAAATGCGTTTCAGTCTCATTCAGGTGTGTAGTCCTCACATACATACTGCACACATGCACATAGTTGTGCTCATGCAATAAAGTTTGGCATGCACACATACACTCAGACACAAGTAAAGCGTGCATACACTCCCACATGAACACACACACACACACACACACACATACTGTACACACACATTCACAGACACAACACACACACACACACACATACTGTACACACACATTCACAGACACACACATACACTCTCAGACACAAACACACACACACCCACACTCACTCACACACACAGACACACACACACACACATACACTCACAGACAGAAACACACACACACACACACACATACACTCTCAGACACACACACACACACATACACTCACAGACAGAAACACACACACACACACACACATACTGTACACACACATTCACAGACAGAAACACACACACACACACACACACACACACACACATACTGTACACACACATTCACAGACAGAAACACACACACACACACACACATTCACAGACAGAAACACACACACACATACTGTACACACACATTCACAGACAGAAACACACACACACACACCACACACACAGACAGAAACACACACACACACACACACACACACACACACATACTGTACACACACATTCACAGACACAAACACACACACACATACTGTACACACACATTCACAGACAGAAACACACACACACACACACACACACACACACACACACACACACACACACACACACACACTCACATACACTCTCACACACACACACACACACACACACACACACACACACACACACACACACACACACACACACACACACACACACACACACACACACACACACACACACACACACACACTGAAGCGTCACCTGTGTATTTGGCCCTGATGCGTCAGAGAGAGGGGAGCCATCACCTAACCTTTTCAGCTCCTGATAATTTCCCTCCCACCAATGCAGCAGTTCACAGGTTCATCACTGCAATCGTTATTTCTTCGTTTTCTTCTTTTTTTTTTTTTTACACTTCAAATGCCTCCGTGCCTTTTTAAGACCTGCAGCTACACCCATGTTTCCTTCTAAAACCGTCTCCGCTTGACGCAGAAAACAACTGCATGTGCACTTGGCACCTCCGGTGAAAATACCAAGTAGAGAAGCGTTGGAGGGTTCTAGAGGCCCAGGAAAATGCTAATTATCAGATTCACTTATTTTATCAGGGGGAGGTGGGCTGGCGCAGTTACTCACCAAATGTTTGTTTAAAAGGGAAAATAAATAAAAAACACAAGCATGTTTAAAGCCCACAGGGAAGGTGCAGTCGGCAGAACTGGGGTTTGGAACAATATTCCAGACATAAAAAGGAAGAAGAAAAACAAAGAGAGATCCCGATTTAGCAGTTTAATGGTAATCCTGCAGTATTTACGGCATTGCAAAGACGTCTTTCTTTCCCCTTGTTCGCCTGACTGCAGCACGTACGGCGTACGCACGACACAAAGTCAAATCTGAACGCAAGCCTCAATTGTTACGAGACATAAATAACTCGGCCCGGTGGTGAAAATTCAAAGTTCTGGATAGATTTTTGTATAATTTGTCAAGTCAAAGCATGTGCTAAAATGATTGGATAGTGTAATGCAGGACACAGAACGCCCAGAATAGCCTATCGCTGTCAAGAGAATCCTGCTGGGAGCTCCTTTTGCCCTACAGTACACAACTAGCATCTGGCTGGCCATTCTGCGCTTAATCACTGGGCCTGCAGATAGAATATCTTAAAAATGCAAACTGCCATAGAGCACCCTAAAAATTCACACCCTTAGTAATTAATTAATAGTAATCTCCTTTAAGATGTAAAGGTGTAGTCTCACCGAAGACAATAGTAGAAATATAAATCAGACACAAACTGTGTGTGTGTGTGTGTGTGTGTGTGTGTGTGTGTGTGTGTGTGGAGGGGGGGGGGGTTCTCAGTTTTCCACATCAACTGTGAGGAGTGGGGTTTGGGGAATGGGGTGTAGGATTGTGAGGAGTGGGGTTTGGGGAATGGGGTGTAGGATTGTGAGGAGTGGGGTTTGGGGAATGGGGTGTATGATTGTGAGGAGTGGGGTTTGGGGAATGGGGTGTAGGATTGTGAGGAGTGGGGTTTGGGGAATGGGGGTGTAGGATTGTGAGGAGTGGGGTTTGGGGAATGGGGTGTGTAGGATTGTGAGGAGTGGGGTTTGGGGAATGGGGTGTATGATTGTGAGGAGTGGGGTTTGGGGAATGGGGTGTAGGATTGTGAGGAGTGGAGTTTGGGGAATGGGGTGTATGATTGTGAGGAGTGGAGTTTGGGGAATGAGGTTGTAGGATTGTGAGGAGTGGAGTTTGGGGAATGGGGTGTATGATTGTGAGGGAGTGGAGTTTGGGGAATGAGGTGTAGGATTGTGAGGAGTGGGGTTTGGGGAATGGGGTGTATGATTGTGAGGAGTGGGGTTTGGGGAATGAGGTGTAGGATTGTGAGGAGTGGGGTTTGGGGAATGGGGGTGTAGGATTGTGAGGAGTGGGGTTTGGGGAATGGGGTGTAGGATTGTGAGGAGTGGGGTTTGGGGAATGGGGGTGTAGGATTGTGAGGAGTGGGGTTTGGGGAATGGGGTGTATGATTGTGAGGAGTGGGGTTTGGGGAATGGGGTGTAGGATTGTGAGGAGTGGAGTTTGGGGAATGGGGTGTATGATTGTGAGGAGTGGAGTTTGGGGAATGAGGTGTAGGATTGTGAGGAGTGGAGTTTGGGGAATGGGGGTGTATGATTGTGAGGAGTGGAGTTTGGGGAATGAGGTGTAGGATTGTGAGGAGTGGGGTTTGGGGAATGGGGTGTATGATTGTGAGGAGTGGGGTTTGGGGAATGAGGTGTAGGATTGTGAGGAGTGGGGTTTGGGGAATGGGGTGTATGATTGTGAGGAGTGGGGGTTTGGGGAATGGGGTGTAGGATTGTGAGGAGTGGGGTTTGGGGAATGGGGTGTAGGATTGTGAGGTGTGGGGTTTGGGGTGTGGGGTCATGGGAAGGCTGTGGAAGTCAATGACGGACAGGCCCCTTTCCTCAATTTCTCCCCTTTCTTCCGAGTATTGATAACAGGTGGCGTGTGAAAACAAAGCTTCACCTCGTCCAATGATCTTTCACCTCTGTTCTCCATGCTTCTTACGAGTGTTTCATCAACCAGCCCGGCAAAGAGCTCTCTGTGACATTCGGCCATTTGGTGTATTAGTATATATATATTAATTTGTATTTCTAATATCCATAAACTGAATGACAGACGGGGAAAAAACAACAATTAGAAAAACTTTACAGAAAGACTTGAGAGGGAGGTTACAGAGAGCCAGAGTCCAAGCTCATTCCTGGATGTAAACGCTGCCTTCCACACGCCCTGCGAATCAGACGGTGGAGAAAAGGGCGGCTGAGTGGCGTTTGAGGTGAATAGGGTTTAATTGAAGGGCCTTGCATCCCCGAGCGCCACTGATTGGCCGTCCTCTCGGCACTGTCTGTTTACCCTACGTACTGAGAACCGCCGTCCCCTAATTAAATAATTAATTCATTAAACAGGAAGACCGCACGCACACGATTCGGTTGACAAGAAGAACCCATTTCTTTTTTTTGTAATTCTCTCCTCTCTCGTTACCCGTTCTGGAGTGCTGACAGGTTCTGATTAGCTTACTAACGAGCGTTTCTTTGAAAAGAATCACAGCCCTTTCACGGAATCACACCCCAAGAAGAAGGCCGAGATGGGGGGGGGGGGGGGGGGGGGGTGTGTAACGAATGAGAGGCAGTGCAGATGTGGCACGTAATTAAGAATTCACATGCAAATTAGCGTTCCTCTTCCCCCCAGGGAGAGTGGAAGGGGGGGCACTGGGGGGGGGGGGGGGGGGGGGGGTGTCTGCAAGCCACACAGCCTCAGTCAGCCTCCTCACCGATTGGTTCCCCTTGTCAGCATGCTCACGACACCAGCGCAAAGCCAAGTGCTAATTACCACGCCGTACAAGCGTGCCAATCCTACAGTTTTCGGCGAAGAGCGTTTACATATTTATTATTTTGCATGTAACGTGACAGCAAAACACTTTTTTTTTTTCCTTCCCCCCACAAAGTCATGGATTCACACCTTTTATTTTCTCCTCTTGTTTTTGCTGAATGAGGCTCTGCAGCCCACGCTAAAGAACATGGTGTTCCGACACTAAAGTTTTCTGTGATGCTGAATATGAGCGCTGCACTTTAAATGGTGGTTGTTTTTTGTAAACAACAAGTTACCACGCCGTACAAGCGTGCCAATCCTACAGTTTTCGGCAAAGAGCGTTTACATATTTATTATTTTGCATGAAACACGACAGCAATAGTCCCACAAAGTCAAGGATTCACACTTTTTTTTCTCTCGTTTTTGCCCACACTAAAGAACATGGTGTTCCGACACAAAAGTTTTCTGTGATGCTGAATATGAGCGCTGCACTTTGAATAGTGGGTGTTTATTTGTAAACAGTGAGTCTCTGTCATGTGCTATGCATTTCTAATGTTCGCCCGACATCTATTTGTGTCTCATCTGCACGACTATTTACTTAATTTCATTACACTGGCGAAGACTTTGGGATATTCATTTATTTTTTTAAAGAAAACCATTTTCCCAGGAGAAATGAGGCTAATTAAATGTTAAATAAATTACCTAAGACAGGCCAGCTGACAGCTCACTCAGGCTCAAATGGGGAGATGCTAAAAACTTAAAATAAAATAAAAAAATTATAATTAAGAAAAAAGAAAACCTGGACAGTTAGTCTGAGAAGGACGTCAGAAACAATCTGTGATCTCAGACAATGTCTGCCCACGAACAATAACAAACATGCAAAAAAAAGTGTTTCTGTAGAACTTCAGACGAATAGACTCTAAATTAAGAGATGCTTGTAAAGTGAGTGCTTCCATTCTTAACACTAGTATACACATTTTACTGTTCATGTGCGTTTGAAAGCAGTGGTTTGTGAACTCGGCTAGCAACTCAGCGGCTGGAGGTTTGAATCCCAGTTGCGGCACTGCCATTGCACCATTAAACCCTTTCAGGTGTACGATCACAAATATGCGATTAGAATGTTCTTACCTGAACATTCCAATGCTGATGTAACAATCGCTAATGGCGACTGAAAGCAATGGAGTTCTAGAACACCGACGAAACATTCCTGAAAAACCTACTCTTCAAAGGGTTAAACAAGGTCCATAACCTCGTGTGCTTTATCAAATATCTGACTGCACAAAGGCTACTGTATGTTTAAAAAGTTACATCGGCCAAATGCCTACATGTAACATACCGTTTGAACCAATGGCATTACACTATAATGATGGTTCACCGCAAGGTGGAATGGCATTTGGTGCAAGAACAAAAGATAAGTATCAAAAGATCATCAAAAGAAAATAACTAAGAAGGTTAAACATGACATTAGGATTAAGGTAGCATATTTACAGATAACGCACACCCACATTATGCAGTGTATGACAGCACAATGCACTTTAGAAGTCTGCTACTGCGCGCGGGAGCTTGCTGGTGTTTCTCTATTGGCAGGAAGGGGATTTGGAGAATTTCCAGGAATGGAAATTGTGTCTATTATTCTTTGTAAAAGGTGACTGAAACAATCAGATAAATAACCGACTGAAAAAAAAATACTTGTGAGGATTTATATCGTGCTCCAGGATTACAGCAAAGCAACTTTTTTCCTTTTAGCTGTGGTGGCAGTTTGATTGAACACAGGGGTCAACTTTTGGCAATTATGGTGCCACTTTAATTTGGGAGGGCTGATTTAAAATCAGATCTAACAGTTCCTTACAATCATTTGTAGGAATAGTAAAATAAAAAGGTAATGGCTGTATTAATGAAGTCATTATAAAAGCAGAGGCCGATCCTCAGCAGTCTGTTTCCAGGCGAAAGGCAGAATGGTCTGGCCCCCTGCCAGCACGCACAGGGGAGGCTCATACTTCCACAAAAATCACAAACTTAAAAATAGTTTCACAATAAAGTTCTGCTCCCAGCGCCCACAGGGGAGGCGTTTCTCCAATAATTTCATATTCAAATATTCCAGTGACTCTCCAGATCAAATATTCAAACAATCAAACGCTGTATTTCTCCCCAAGCACCGCAAGAAGCTCCTGTTTAGTTTTGTTTCTTGTTTTTCCTCTTCTTTTTTTTTAATGCCCAAGTAACGACTCGCACACACTGTGCGGAGAACGAGGCACACTCAACGCTTTCAGGGTTGGAAAAAAAGAAGTCAATTCCAAATTAATTATCTTGTTTTTATGCAAGGGTTCTTAGCGACTGTCCTTCCTTGTTGAATATTGATGAGATGAGAAAAAACAAAGGATTTTTGTTTACCCCTTTTTATTTTATTTTTATACTTTTTTTATGATGAACAAGCATTAAAAGCATTCATAACAAAGTGTTGACCCGGGTTTTTAAGCCAGCAATCTCACATAAATATTTAATCTTAACCCTCCTCCTCTCTCCAGCTCTTGCCGTACTGAAGACCAGCGTTCAGGGTGAACCATGTTGTACCACAGATTTTATAAACCCACCAGACCAGGGGTGTCCAATCTTATCCGAAAAGGGCCGGTCTGGGTGCAGGTGTTTGGTCTATCACAGTACTCAGTCAAGGCCTTGATAAGTAGAATCAGGTGCCTTAGTGCCGGGCTAGAACAAAAACCCGCGCCCACGCCGGCCCTTTGCGGATAACATTGGACACCACTGCATCAGACACACGGCTCCATTTTCTTGATATTGAAGAAATATCAACAGCCCAAACAGTCCAGTTTGATTCACCTTCTAAAAACTACCATGACGACAACGGAAGGGCAAAGGTCACTCAGTACTAGGGGAGGAATTTTACGATTTTCTCTAAACAAAAGCTGCCCTGTCCGTGCATTCGCTCAAGTACTCCTGTCTCCTGTTTTAACGGTCTTCATCGTTAAGGGTCACGTGATGAGAAGGGTGTGGCATTACCTCACGGCCCTGACCGAGAGTGAGGATGAGAACCTTTCACAATCACCGAAAAAACACTTCAGACCCAAGAACCCAGCTGAGATTAACGGTCCAATCAGCTGCTCCAGCTGAGATTAACGGGCCAATCAGATGCTTCAGTTGAGGTTTAAATTAAATGTTTTGTAACAACAAAGACTAAGCAGATCCTGAGGCTCTGCAGGACCAACAGGTTTGAACACCAGAAGCCTGGGCCCTGTTTCCCAAAAGCATCTTGGATAAAGATCATCTTTGCCCATTTTGTTTTTATATCACTTTCATTGTTTTTTGCCTTTCTCTTTCATTATCTTTTTTTTATGTAATGTCAGTAAATTTGTATAATTATACTCATAAAATGAAGAAAGCACAAGCACAAAACACTCCAAGATGATCTTAACTCTGGTCATTAAATGCCATTCTTCAGGCTTACAAGGCACGGGCATCTGATAATCTAATCGCACTTTTTCCCTTAAAACTAATGTATGGTTTGATATAAGGCAGTGGGAGGACGGCGTGCATGTATATGGCTAATGGATCATAACTGCTGCCAGTTTAGACAGAAGGTGAACTGGCTGGATCCTGAGGGACTAAGCTTGGCTCAGACGGACACGATGACATCACATCCTGTAACAGACTGAACTCTGCTACATCTCCCATAGCAAGCTCGCCTGACTGACAGGCATCCACACAGGACCACTGTAAACAGGGTAGATCTGGTGTGTGTGGGGAGGAGGGGGGGTTTCAAAACACAGTTACCACCTGCTCCACTAGATCAGGAATACGACAGCTTTCATTCCAGACGCTCGATCTCTGTTAGAAAGTCTGCAAAATCATTACTGGTAGAGGCTTCCCAACATCCCTAAAGTACGTGGAGGTTAAAGCATGTTTGAGAGAGAAGTCAGTGGAGTTACATCATGTCTGAAAGAGAAGATGTGAGACTGACAAGAGAGGCTAGAGATATGACTGGTGGGCAAAGACCCAGCCCCCCCCCCCTGCCTAGGGAGCCATTCATACTTAATACGCAACGCAGCACAGGTGCATGCTATAGTAACTTGTGTTAACTGTGCATGTCTCACCTGAAGCTATCCGTGCCGTACACCTGATCCCCACAGTGCTGGCAGGTAATCTCTCTTATTCCGGGCCATACTCGTTCACTTCAGAGACAGGTCAGCTCCACAGGTGCATCAGAAACGGCAGAATCGACCTCGGGGACGTCCTGAAGGATTACAAATTGTGACCTTTTACCGTGCGGCCCCGCTTAGCCTGGGATTTCACAGAGAAATGCAATAATAAGCCTGACTGAGTGACCTTTTCTCGGGCGTTTTATTTTGCAATGCAAATACAAGGAGGGCTCAACGCGGACCCTCGCGGCTCGCGCTAAAGCTAACAATAGCCCGTCCGTTTTTTTTAAAAGAAGAAAAAAAAAAGGATTGGCAGAAACAGCAGTAATTGGACCCGTGGGTGCTTTAAAAAAAAATTATAAAGAATTCCAGCAGAAGGACTTTGTAGACTTGCAAGGATTGTCAGGACGAATTTTTTTTTTTCCCTTTCAAAAGTGCCCTCGATAATGCCCCAATCGTCTTTTACGACATCATCTTAGCTGGCTGGCTTCTCTGACCCAATTATTCAGACTGCTTGGAGGGCAGGCCTGCACTTCTGTTTTTGGTGATTTGCACATTACCCTGGTGAGTTTCCTTTTTTCCTTGTACCGTCTCTCTCTCTCTCTCTCTCTCTCTCTCTCAAAAAAGCCTCGCTGACCTCCCTTCTGATTATGTGCTAATCTGCAATTCAAACAGCCGTTTGGAGATTTAAAAAAATACAATGTTTTTGCAGAGGAAAGAAAAAACAACAGAAATATGGAAAAGTGCGGCGTGTGAGTGAAAGTACAGGGGGCGGGGCTACGGTAGCTGCCGAGCTTCTGATTGGTCCGCTGCCATCCTCACAGTTCCGAGTCCCTAAACGAGAGCGCTTCCACAGGTGCGTCCACGTGTACTGATAATGCTCACACCACAGGTATTACCGTTAGATTTGTTTATTTGACAATAAAAGCAAGCCAATCACAAGATCACGTCTTAGCTTTTTGCGTCAACGATAGCACAATAGATCCATACACTTATTTCCACTGTTGTACTATATAGATCAACCTCTAGGTCGACTCCGTATTCTTTACATTAAAGGGTAACAAAACGCGCTGGTTTAGCTAGACCCCGCCCCCTTTTGACATTCGAAAAATGCAGAAATCTGGGCGTGATAAGGTAATAATATAGGGGCTGAGCTCCAGGTATCAAACCACGCCCCAGCAATTTTTTTTCACTAGTAGCCAAAAGCCCATTCTGCTCTGGACAGCACTCAGGGTGGCTGCTTTGTTCCACTCTCTCTCTCTCTCTCGCTACCTCTCTCACTCGCACACAAACAAACACGCCGCTGCCGAGGCAGAAACAATGGTGGAGAATGCGGCACGCATAGCCTCGTTTAGGCTTATAATGATGCGGCCACTAAACAACAAATCACACACTGTACAAATAGTTACCCATGCCATGTAGGCTACTCAATTTTACACCGGCTGTAGGCAATCACACTACCTGCAAGATATCAACAATATTGGTTTCCATTTCAATGGTTGCACATGTGGTCACTGCACTGAACTCTCTCCAAGAGAGAATGTCTGTTGTAGGGACGCTGCAAAGGTAAACGTGTAGCATGCATATAATACAACTCCTGGCTCAACTAAGCTTTACACTATATATTTATTTTTAATAAACTATATATATTTATTTATTTTTAAATTAGCATAGCAAGTAGCTAGCTAGTTTCTTTTAAAATTTGTTTCTGATTTTTCCCCATTTTCTCCCAATTTAGTAGCCAATTGAACCCCTATTCTATTTCAATTCCCCCTGTGTAGCAACCGCTAGAGAATCACCGCTACACAACCCCGTCAGCCGGCGATAGGACGGGAGGGCGTCCTCTTCAGGGCACAACTCCTCCGAGCTCCTGACCGTAATTCCAGCCCGCCCAGGGCTGCTATGCGTGCAGCGATTCTCTCCGAGACCCTCCCCCCACCCGGAAGCAACCGCCAATTGCTGCTTCCACAGGGCGCCGGCCATGCTCGGATCTGGCAGGACCGGGGCGCGAACCCCGATCCTCAGAGTACAACCGCACCGACTAAAAGTTGGCGCTTTTTACCGCTGTACCACCGCGACGGCCTTATAGCTAGCTAGTTTGACTGAAAAATGAACTATCAAGCTAATTATAAAAAATATACCAAAAATAGGTTACTATAACTTACTAGAATATTCAAAAAAGCTCGCGCTCTCTCTCTCCTAAAACCTCTCCCCATCCATGGCACGCAGATCAACCGCTGATTCACTTTTATAGCTGGGGCATAGCCCGCCCTCACTCCAAAACTTCAGGGCGTGGCTGTGCAGATTTCAATTCCGTCAGCTGGAGGAAGTTTCTGGCCAATGACAGACTGGACATGCAGTACCTACGTTTTACCACTAGGGACACTTTTGAGCCTTTGGGTTTATGCTGTTTTGTGCTGACTACAATAAAATGTCAAGATTTGGACCAGAATCAATCAGTAACAATTAGAAAAAACCAAATCTATCAGTTCTCATCCAAAATAAATGGTTTTAGTGATTTGTTACCCTTTAAAGGTTCCTTTAAAGCAGAAACATACAACATTGTGTTATAAACTCACACAACAGCAGAAACTCCTGCTAACCAGAGCCTCCTGTATCAATGAGAAACGGAATGGAAGAAGAAAGGCGGATCTCGTTTTCCTCGGTTGCTCTCGACTGCATCTTTCACAGAAAGCACTTTAAGTATATTCTATTACCATTTACCTTTCCCCACAGACATCAGTGGTGACAGAACAGATATCCTACACTGCATGTTACGTGGGAGCCCTAATCTGTAACTGCCTGAGCTATGTGCAATAAAGCCTACATAATGCTACCATAAGCACGACATAACACCCTTCGTAACCACCCTTGAGAGGATAGTACAGCTCACGACATTTTTCATAACTCTGTATGCAGCAACTTTTATGAAACAGATTAAAAGAAAAGAGTTATAAAATCAGTGCTGCGTACATTATGCCAGTGTTATGACATCCACCAGGAGGAGTAATAAACTGTCATAGCTGGTTATGACAGGGATTACGTCATGTGTATGATAGGCCTCTTTAGGCTTTATGGCATATGGTTCAACCGTTATTATGTTCTGTAGCGCTGGTGAGCTACTGCAAAAGTGGAAAATATCAGTTGTTGGCATTTTTATAAATGGAGTTTTCCGCAGCGTGTTGTACAATGTGTTTTGTGGCATGCATAAGCCAGCAGTGAGTGGGTATAAATGAGCAGCAAATTAAAAATACATGAGTGTGGAAGTGATTCATGTCTTTTTAATTCCACACAGCCTGGCTTTTCACTCGGCAATATATCATTTTTCCCCCCTATAAACGAGACGCAGTGCAGGGCATTACTGAGTGATAGATTCGAGAATGCGAGGGAACAACGGATCGGTCAATGACCTGTACTCATTCTTTCATCTATTCTTTCTATTACCCTCCCTCCCTCTCTCCCTCCCTCTCTCTCCCTCTCTCCCTCCCTCCCTCCCTTCATCCCTCACGAGCCTGTGCTTTTCACTCTCCTCTTTTTTTTTTCTTTTCTTTTCAACATCAACCCTGCAGACAGTCTGATCAAATTCACCACACTGGCCACTCACTGTCTGTTTTGTTTTTTTTGTTTCCCACTGGGGGGGGGGGGGGGTCAGATACAGGAAGTAGTGGAGGTGTGGTTAAAAGCTGAGAGAGAGGGAGAAGGTGATGAAGGGATGTGGGGAGGGATGGGAAGGAGGGAAGGAGGGATGATGGGGAGAGAGAGGGCAGAGATTCTCCAGATCTCCCGTCTGACTCAGCACCAGCAAACAAACACAGAGAAATAGGTGGCTGTTCTCTCTCTCACTTCTTCTTCTTCTCTCTTTCTCTCTCTCCTCTTTCGCTCTCACCTCATTCCCTCTCTTTTTCCTTCAGCCCCTCTCTCTCTCTTTCCATCTCTCTTCTGGGTCTCAATCTTTCTCTGTCACACTCTGCTTTTGTTTGATCCCTATCCCCCCCCCCTCTCTCCTCTCTCTCCTCTTTCCCTCTCTTTTTCCCTCTCACCCGTCTGTCTTTCCTCCTCTCTTTCCACCCTCTTTCCCTCTCCGTGCTCTACCTCACTACTGTCTGTCTGTCCCTCTCTCTCTCTCTCCGTGCTCTACCTCACTACTGTCTGTCTGTCTGTCTGTCCCTCTCTCTCTCTCTCTTTCCCTCTCCGTGCTCTACCTCACTACTATCTGTCTGTCTGTCTGTCTGTCCCTCTCTCTCTCTCCGTGCTCTACCTCACTACTGTCTGTCTGTCTGTCCCTCTCTCTCTCTCTCTCTCTCTTTCCCTCTCCGTGCTCTACCTCACTACTGTCTGTCTGTCTGTCCCTCTCTCTCTCTCTCTTTCCCTCTCCGTGCTCTACCTCACTACTGATGTCTGCCTCTCTGTCTGTCTGTCTCTCTCTTTCCCTCTCCGTGCTCTACCTCACTACTGTCTGTCTGTCTGTCCCTCTCTCTCTCTCTCTCTTTCCCTCTCCGTGCTCTACCTCACTACTGATGTCTGCCTCTCTGTCTGTCTGTCTGTCTCTCTCTTTCCCTCTTCGTGCTCTACCTCACTACTGATGTCTGCCTCTCTGTCTGTCTGTCTGTCTCTCTCTTTCCCTCTCCATGCTCTACCTCACTACTGATGTCTGCCTCTCTGTTTGTCTCTGTCTGTCTGTCTGTCTGTCTGTGTCTCTCCCTCCCTCTGTCTTATTCTCTCTCTCTCTCTCTCGCCATTCTCTCTGGGCTGGACGTCTAATGAGGGAGCTGCAGGGGGAGCCATGTTTTTGAGTGCAGTGCTGAAGATGACATTTAATAACACAATCGCTCTCCTCCTCCACTCCAGGGTCAGGCCCACGTACTCTCAATTTCAATTTTCAATTTCAGTCTCCGTTCTATTGCCATGACAGGGCCACATTTGTATTGCCAACGTACGTACGTACGTACGTACATACATACGCATCACTGGAGCTAGACGCTACAATAGCGCAAGAAAAGTATAAAGTCATATATTTTTTTAAATGATAATAAATTATTAAAGAAAAAAGCTGAACCAGAGAGACATGCTTCATAAAATAATGGAACATAAAGCCTTACGTAACACACAGAAATAAGGCCAATTAAAATGAAAGTGGTGGTTATTGCTGGATGAGCCTATAAAAACCCATGTGCTACTGCGCTACCTTTCATTGCTGAGTCAGATGTGCCACAGTATACGTTTTTTTTTAGGGCCGGGTAGTGGTCAAGTGGAGCACTTGATGGTCATCTCCTAATGGGAGCCAAGCTGGCACTTTGCCTTGATGGCACTTACCCCTAAATCTTTACTCCTCTCCTTTAAACACAGAATGTGACAACAAAATGTAACATAAAATCCTTCTCCTGAAACTAAATGTCACAGAGACAGAAAGTCCATCTTTTTCATGTTTATGAACATTGTGAGGACCGGCAAGGATTCAGACCCTCAATGGCTGAATTACTGGCCTATTTATTTGAGAAATAAATAATAAACAAAGAATGGGGAACAAATTGGGAAAAAGAAAAAATAAATCACAGATTGAAAAAGACGGTAGATGGGCAAACAAAGAGATTCTCAGCAAGAATAACTAGTCATTACCAGCCATGATTCATTTTAACAAGTTATTTTATACTTCTTTTTTTTTTCCTTTCTGCTTTCTGTTTATTTGAAAGTTCAAGTGAAAAACTTCCATGGCAACCCATTTTAAATCTTAATCAGAAATCAAGGCCAGCAACAACAGCAACAAAAAAAATCACCGGGTTTCCATGGGGTTACAGCAACCTGCCAAAGGTTTGATGAAAGAGGGTCGAGCTTCAGAGGTCAGACGGGATTGAGAGCCATAAAATAACTCCTGCCCCCCATAAAACACAATTATATCCATCATTTTTTTTACTGTGCTGCCTATAACATTCCGTATAATAAACTCTAAATTAGTGCCGCAGTTATGGCAGCTTCCAAAATATAATTTAATTCTGAGTGAACGTTATGCACTGCGATTGCACCACACTGGTGACGAGCAGTGCTTAGTAAAGTAGGCCGATTATTCAGACTGAGAGATGAACTACACTCACTACACAAAAAAGGGTTCTGAAAGAGTTTCCTTGCTTGTCTCCATAGAGGAACCGTTTTTAGTTCTTTATGGAACCCTTTATGGAGCTCCCAGATTGAACGGTTTTGCCCAAGAAAGAACCCAAGAACTAGATAGGGTTCCTCTATGGAGACACAGAGGAGCCTTTTGGAACCCTTTCTTCTGAGAGTGTATACAGCACTGTTGGTTGGTTGGTTGGTTGGTTGTTTGTTTGGTGAACCAGAATTGATCCTGGCTTATAAATAACCACAAGTGCCCACTGAAGCTTAAGAAGCAAGCTTTCTTTGTCTCCTCTGCACTCTCCCATACAAATAAAATAAGACATTCCAATTCAAATTTGGGAGAAAAAAATTAGAGTTTGACATAATTGTCCATGGCAGATGTCCCCTTTAAGCAAAATAAACACAATAAACACCCAACTCCTCTTTTCAGGATGTCAGCAGTATATTTCTGCACATTATTTATTTTTCCATTGCCTCAAATCCACAAGTGACCGGGACAGAGATTGTTTCTGTACGGTAAATCTCCCCCCCCCCCCCCAAATCAGAATCGGAATCAGGATGCGCTGGGCCCAACGGGCTCGGCGATACCGGGCTAACTCTTCCGGAAGGTTCTCCATACAGCATTAGCATGCAAATGTATACTCCTTCATTTAATAAATATGATAATTTATTCAAAACCATCTCCTTGGGGAAAGCGGGGGGGTCAGAAAGACAGAGACAATATAATTACGCTCCGCAACGAGGGACCATCCTGTAAAGAATGCCTGGTTCTTCCTGCTCGTCTCCACGATAAGACGCACTTCAAAGGTTTGCTCTAACTCCGTGACCCATGGGTAAAAGAAAAAAAAAATCTAATAATAATTTTTTTTTTGTTTGTTTAAATGTGCACGTGTAATTCTGGACAGTTAGACTTTTCGAATGAGAGCAAGAATGAGAATAGTGTTTTGTTTAAGGAACTGGCCTTGTAACCGAAAGGTTGCAGGTTCGATTCCCAGGTAGTACACTGCCGTTGTACCCTTGAGCAAGGTACTTAACCTGAATTGCTTCAGTATATATCCAGCTGTATAAATGGATAATATGTAAAAACATGATAAAAAAATAAAAAAAAGTCGCTCTGGATAAGAGCGTCTGCTAAATGCCTGTAATGTAATGTAAACCATTAGTAAATGATCTATTAACCATTTATAAAGTGTCTTCTAATTATGACTTATTATTAGATCTCATATTTGTAAAGCATTAGTTAATAGTTCATATGTGTGAAATCATGTATATGACACATTCATAAACTCAACTGCATCACCTAAACTAAAGTGGCCACAGTTTATTATGTATTCATATGAATTAAGTACAGATAAGTTAGTGAGACATAATAACTCATATTTGTAAAGCATTAGTTTGGTTTACAAAGTCTTTATAACGGAAGGTTAGGCCATTATTACACTGGATCATTCATGGGCTCAGCAGACTTAACACGGCCCACAATTTTACTCATTATCTGTATTTACTGAAGCCGTGCCACGTCTCTGTGACCTTCCTGGTTATAGGCCAGCACCCAAACTTGCAAGCCGGTAAGTTTAAATTTTAACCAATCGTCGTTGCCATTGTTCAGACAAATTTAACACAGTGGAGTTGTAGCTTCTGCTATCGCGCTATAAAAACCGCAGCCAGGCCATTAGCTTCAGTGTAGCAACCCTAGTGCGTCATATGACCAGTATGCGACCGCTGCTGGTCGATCGGCGCGCCTGTGGACGGCATGTCCAAGCCGCATATGAAAGGTCTTCCTCTGACTCCAGTCTGTGCGAGCTTAGCCGTAGTCTGCATGTCTCCGCTCTCCAAAATAGGCTGTGAGGTTCGCGCATGACCGTGGTTGTGGTAGCAGATAATCGGACGTTCCAAATTAGGGCGGGAACTGGACGCGTACAGCAGCGCCACATTGGATGCCAAGTTTTGGTCAGATCTCCACTTTTGCGTTCCCCTCTGCACGCCACGCCGCCGCTCCTGAACGCGGGGTAAGAAAGGAGCAGCACAGAGGCACCACCTCGTCTGATGCCGGCGGAGTGAGGCGGAGGAAAGAGCCGTCTGTGTCGGTCTTATCAAGGAGCATGAGGAAAATGGCAGGATTATTTTTGTCAGCACTTAACTTAGCGAAATAAAAAATAAAAAAAACAGCTACGCAAGCAACAGCACCTTAACAGCGAATAACCAACGTCATGGAAACTAGAGAGGAACCGTTCCACACCTGCCAAACTCTATTCCAGTTCCACAGGATTCAACCACAGATTCTGTAGCCTAACCAGATGTACAGCTCCTACCTCTGTAACTACATGAGGTTCTGGTTTGTCACAGGAGTTTCTGTGCGCCGCGTTCAATCACATTGTCACGGATGTCACTTGGCCACACCCCTTTGTGAATATTCACGAGGAACATCGGACTGGAATGTTTCGGGCCTCAACAGTAGAGAGATGGAAACGTTGAGTGCTAAGAATGAGGAGCTGAGCATCTGGTGTGTCTATAGAATCTGTTTTAATTGAATTTATGGATGAGCTTGGAGTGTGTATTTGTAATAAAGAGAGAGGTAGGCCTTACAGGGCTAAGTGTAAGAGAATATGGCATTTGTCTTATTTGTTTACAGTAAGATGCTCTGGCCCAAGGCAACATACAGTGACTCAAGTTTCACATCTCAGAAATTCTGCTCGCCGTTTTATGCAAGAGCTTGTTTTACAGGCGCAGCCTCGACAAGAGAAACTTTGCAAAGCAGAAACTTTTAAATCCAGATCCCACAGCGGTGTCTGGGGATGCAACTGACACGTGGAAAAGTGTTCACCCTTAAAGCAAGAGCGGCTTTCATCCTTTATGGGACGTCTGTACACTTACAGAGATGGAACGTATTGCAGTACATTGCAAAGATGTGGACTTGTTTGAAAATTTAAGGAAAAATGTACTTCACAGAGGTGTTTTATATATGTGTGTGTGTGTGTGTGTGTGTGTGTGTGTGTGTGTGTGTGTGTGTGTGTGTGTGTGTGTGTGTGTAAATACATGCTCTGTCTATAAGAAAGGGCAAGAATTTCTATATATGCCCATAGATTGTGAACAAGGGGTCACATTTGGAAATTAGCTGAGGGTAAATTCCACACGGATATCAGGAAGTATTCTTTTTTCCACATAGAGTTGTAAATGCTGTAATAGCAGACAGTGTTCATGTAGAGGTCTGACAGAACTGGACACTCTCTGGTCTGCATTCTCAGAAGAAAGGGTTCCAAAAGGTTCCTCTGTGTCTCCATAGAGGAATCCTAACCAGTTCAAGGGTTCTTTGCTGGGCAAAATGGTTCAATCTGGGAGCTTTCACCCTTTTCACACCTACCATACAGGGTTCCATAAAGAACTACATAAAGACAAGCCAAAGGACCTTTTTTTCTTAGAGTGTGCAGGTAAATGAACAACGTCTAAACGGGTTTAATGGCCCGTTCTCATCATTACGTAGGCTACTCTTATGCTCTAATGAGAGAGAGAAAGAGAAAGAGACAGAGAGAAAAAGAGGGAGAGAGAAAGAGAATATCTTCGCACTGCACTGGGACGCAGCTGATGAAAGTTTGATAAATACAACCGCCTTCCAATGAAAATTCCATGCCCTTTCATCTGCACCGACAGAGTCTACACTTAACCTGGCAGAGAGGCAGCCAGAGTGGGCCCAGTCTCTCCTGGCTCTGCTACAAATACCCCTGACCAAGTGCTGCTTATCCCCTTTTACAGGGGACAGCAATTTCACAGCAATTTACACCCCAAACGCTTCCCAACCGAAGAGCGATAACCGCTTACATCGGCCTGCATCGTTTCGCACAGAGATCGTGTACGTAGGCACGAATGTAATCAATAGTTTTATTGCCATAATTTTTGATTTTGATTCTCAGTTGATATACGGTTTAATATGGTATATATGGTTTAAATAAATAAAGGGTACAACTTTAAAAGATGAAAATGTATTACATATTTCAAGGGGGACAGGAATGTACAAAGTACAGTGGGCAAATAAAAAAAGAAAAATTAAATAAGTTCTTTTTTGCATACAGTACAATTAAAGTACCCAAAAAAAACCCACAACCCATTGTACACAATGAGAACACAATTCCCTAAGTATAACAAATCCATTATGAGTCACAATTGCTAGTTTCCAGGCAACAATGCTCATTAACAGGAAGCGGACAGGTGCATCCCAGGTGTAATTTGGCAGGACAGAAAGACAGCCTCCTCATGGCCACGCCCACGCCCACGTCTTACCTCACAAAAGCTCCATTTCCTTTTTCGGCGATGCACCAGTTTCTGCAAACGTGCTTTCCTTTACAACTTATCCCCATGGCAACGGCGCAATCTTATCGGCCCAGGGAAACATCTAACCACAGCTGCTTAATGAGTGTGAGCATCGTGGAAGACCTCTAAAGAAGAAGATTCAAGCCGCTTAATTCCACCCCCCCCCCCCCCCCCTTTCTTAGAAACCAAAGATTTAACCTTTCTCTCCCAGATCTATATTAGCCCCCGTAGGTCAATGTTGATTTCAAAGCCGTTTGAAATTCTTCCCCTTGACTTAGTTGAAATAGTCATATTTGCTGGAAATAAAATCTGTCTCTCCCCTCTCTCTCTCTCTCACACAACTTATTTTAAGCAGGATTGATGTGGCATGAGATGAGTTCCTGAATAAAGGCCCAACCGCGCGCGGCTCATCTCTCAAAGCCGGATATAATGAAAATGACTTTCCCTTTGCCTTTGTATTCCGCTTCCCCTCAAGCTACCGCTCACTTCCAAAAAAAAAAAAGAATTAATACCCACTTGTGCGAGCAGCGCCTGGATGACGTCGGGACGCTGGGTTTTATTTCCGCCGCCATCCGTGACGGTTGCCGGGAAAATCGTGAAAATGAAGTCCCTGACAAGGGTTCTCTCTCGGGAGCTTTCTCGTTTCCCTCCAAAAACGCGCGTGGTTCACTATCGCGAGGTAGCCACGGGGGTCGGCGTGACCTTTAAAAGGCGTCGTTTCCCCCCCCCCCAGCGCCCGCCAATCTCGTTTGCCTGCCGGGGATGACCGCCTGGGAAAGGCGCGGTTATTGTTGGCGGTTTGTGCGTTACGGGTCGCGAGTCGCGAGTTGAGGCCCACCATTTTTATTTCACGCGCGACTCTGACAGTTGAAGAGCGGCACCTCAGTCGCCGTCACCGTGGCGGCAGTGTCATAGGCGGGTTTTTTTGGGTCGCCCCAGGGGGGCGCCGCTCGGTTCAGCGAGAAGGCTCATTTGCGCTGCCGCTGAAGCGCGACGACGCCGTTACCTGGGAAACCGTCACGGCGACGTGCAATTAAATCACAGCTCGCGAAAAACAAAGAAAAAAAAATAAAAAGAAGAAGCTCATCGCCATCTGGAGCTGTGGCGTGTTTAAAAATGGCGTGTTTAAACATCACTCTGACAGGGATGTATGAAATACGTACGAATCTGGTGGCTGTGAGCAAGATGATTAGTAAAATGAGTCCTCACACGGGCAGCACCATGTATGTAGGGGACAGGCCTCTACCATCCTTATACAACTGCCATAGTTTTAGTATAATAAATCAGTCTCATAAAATTTTATATACCATTCTCAAAAGAGAATATACCAACTAAAAATAGGCAATTAAATTAATTATCAATAAAATTACACATTAATAATTATCATAACAAAATCACAATATTATGTACTCAGTTGATATCGAATTAATATAAATGATTCAGCTAATAGGTGGGCATTTGGGGAATTCCTGCGATTAGCATTGGCTGACTCAACACAACACAAGAGCAACATTAATACAGACAATCTTGGAAAATGTAATAAAGTTTATTGACCACAAAGTACCAAACAGAGCAAAGCACGATTCACTACTATAATGTACAACAAACTATGTGCATTTGTGTGTGTGTGTGTATGTGTGTGTGCGCATGTGTTGGGCGCACGTGGGGAGTTTTCATGTTCTCCTGCGTGTGGGGGGTTGCCTCAGACATGTTCAGAGAGAACAAAGAAACTAACATGGGGGGATATTTGGTTATCGGTGCGTGTGCTTCGAGATCAGCGTGCAGTGTTATGACCGGTTAGTGTTTAAGATAGATCACATGCAAGATATTTTCTGTGCGTGATCATGTATACCAAAACTAACGCAGCACGGTGATGGCTTAGAGCCAACCAAAAGAAAATGGTAACACCATTGCAACCTCCTTGCATCTCGTCTCCGGTCCTCCGTGGCCGATAGCCGGGGGTAGATGAGCCCGCCTCGCTCAGTTGGGTCGGCCGAGGCTTCCTTGCGGAGCGAGGGCTCTTCCCCGGGTGTGCAGGCCTCACGGAGCGGAGAGACTTGAGAGGGAATTAAGCGGCTTGAATGTTCTTCTTTAGAGGTCTTCCACGTTGCTCACACTCATTAAGCAGCTGTGGTTAGATGTTTCCCTGGGCCGATAAGATTGCGCTGTTGCCATGGGGATAAGCAAACGGGAATCACAACTGAGTTTCCTGTGGACTGTATGGAATTGTAGTCCTGGTCCTTTGTAGTTCTGGTTATATGTAGTTCTGGTTATTTGTAGTTCTGGTTATATGTAGTTCTGGTTATATGTAGTTCTGGTTATATGTAGTTCTGGTTATATGTAGTTCTGGTTATATGTAGTTCTGGTTATTTGTAGTTCTGGTTATTTGGACACCGCTAAGAATTAGCAGCGATGAGTCACGGTACATCCACCAACCAACATCTTTCCCTCACTTTTCAAACGCTTTTCACCTTTACACTCAAATAATGAATCTAGGGTATCTCAGAATAGGCTCAAACTTGGATTATTTCTCAATTAAAAAGCAAGCTGGAGCTTATGAATAATTAAGAGGCACTGAGCACGTTTAATGAACCGGTGGAAAGGAGACTGACATTTCCATGCGTCCTCAGACTCAGACCACCTCAGACCCATTTCTCCTCGTTTCTTATCTTGTGACCCAAAGTTACCTGCATGGGTAAGGATTCTTTTCATGCCTGACTGTGTATTGCCCTGTGGTGCTAGCTACCATGGTTCATGCTCAAATTCTCCCCATTTCCCATGTCCTGGAGTGCCGGAGACGGTCCTGGTTTTTGCTCCAACCGAACTTAACTACAGAACTGGATTCATTTAAATTAATCGGGTGTAATGAATGCAGGTGACCATGTGCTGGAGGCAGTCAGCATTTCACCCATTCAGAATATTCAGGCTCAGACCTTTATTCATCCATCAAACTCTTGTGATCAAGCTCAGAGGGAACAAAAACCAGAAACGCACTCCAGGATCAGGGTTGCCTACCCCTTGCTGTATATAAGTTCCTGTGCTGGATCCATCCATGTGGCCTTAAAGCCAGCGGTCTCAGACTCCGGTCCTAAAGGTCTGCAACGTCCCCGGGTTTTCGTGGTGTTCGTGGTGCGGACCCGTTGGCCAATCAGTGACTCCAATTAGGCGCGTAAGTGCCGAGACCCACCTAAATGCCAGCAGACACGACGGCGGCCCACCAGGATTTGAGTCAGAGATCCCTGCCTTAAACAAACACTTTAGAAAGAAAACACAAATGAGTAAGAGTGCGCAATGCAGAGCACTGAAACTGAACAGAAGCTCGGAGTCCCCAAGCCTCCGTGTGGGTTTAGCAGAGACGGTAAACATAGCAATTAGCAGCATAACAACATTATTAGACCTGTCATAGCACTGGGACTAGAGCCTGGGGTTTTCAACAGGTCTGTGGGCCCCTGGGGGTCCTTGAAGGTACTGTAGGGGGCTTCCTGGCCAGACTTGTTCAGCAATGACTACATATGGATTTGGGAAAACATTATTATTATTTTTTTTAAATATATTTTAGCTTATAGTGGGGGTCCCCTGAATCAGCAAAGGATGAGAACGCCCCCCAAGACTAGAGCCACTCTCATTCCTCTCCTTCTCTCGTCTACAGGAGTTCCTTTAAAAAGAAGTCAAGCAGGGGTTCCAAACCCTGGTCCTGGAGATCCGCAGGGCCTGCAGGTTTCCACGGTTACTCTGCACTCAACTGAAGATTTAACGGCAGTTGGGGGGTTGATTTTCATGGGGGGGGGGGGGAGACGCTGCGGAGACGCTGCGCTCCTTCAAAACACCAGAGGGGTAGCGGCGGCTTTGACAGTGCTGTACCGTAAAGAGCTTGGTAAAGTAAACGAGACATTTATAGAGTTTTTGCCAAGTTTGTCCCCCCCCCCCCTTCCCCTCTCTGATCATCAAATCGTTTCGGGGGGGGGGGGGGTGAAGCTGTTTTTTTATGTTTTCATTTTCGGGGACTGGCTGTAGAAGGGCGCATTACGAGAGACTGACAGATGCCATCCTCGGGGGAAAGGGAATTACCTGGACCCACCTCCGCACCGTTGTGTTGGGAAAAATCGATAGTCAGTCAAAGAAAATAAATGAAAGAGAGGAAAGAAAAAAATAAAAATAAACGAGTCCGGCCTGGGCGTGGGGTGCTTTGAGAACGTTGTGGCCGATCCGGTTTAGGGGGGTGGGGGGGGGGATCCGAATACCTGCGGTGCCTGAGACAATGGAAGCTGCCGGAATGGAGAGAGGGAAGGAGAGACTGAGCAGGAAGGGAAGGAGAGAGGGGGGGAGTTAGCGGCTCGGTTAGCCTCGCTGTTAGCATCACGCCGACGTGCGCGGTAATATCAATGAGGGCGTCGCGGGACTCAGGAATAGAATCTTGGTGTACCGTCGCCCTGGGAGACGGAGGGAGGGCGGATCGCACACGAGGCTTTACGTACAGCTGTGGTTTGTGTGTGTGTGTGTGTGTGAGAGAGTGTGACATATACAACACAAGTTATACATATAAAACACAAGTTTATTTAGGCATTTAGAAGACAATCTTATCTTTTTTTAACATATAATCCTTTTCTACAGCTGGATATTTACTGAAGAGATTCAGGTTAAGTGTCTTTGCTCGCGGGTATAACAGCAGCGACCCAAATCAAACCAGCAACCTTGGAGCTGCAAGCTCAGTTTCCTTACTACCCCACACTGCCAATAATGTCACACAATCGCACTTAGCATAAGCGTATGTTAGCCTTAGTGTGAGTGTTTGTTACCGTTAGCATAAGCGTATGTTAGCCTTAGTGTGAGTGTTTGTTACCGTTAGCATAAGCGTATGTTAGCCTTAGTGTGAGTGTTTGTTACCGTTAGCATAAGCGTATGTTAGCCTTAGTGTGAGTGTTTGTTACCGTTAGCATAAGCGTATGTTAGCCTTAGTGTGAGTGTTTGTTACCGTTAGCATAAGCGTATGTTAACCTTAGTGTCTGTTACCGTTAGCATAAGCGTATCTTAGCCTTAGTGTGAGTATTTGTTACTGTTAGCATAAGCATATGTTAGCCTTAGTGCGAGTGTTTGTTACCGTTAGCATTAGCGTATGTTAACCTTAGTGTCTGTTACCGTTAGCATAAGCGTATCTTAGCCTTAGTGTGAGTGTTTGTTACTGTTAGCATAAGCGTATGTTAGCCGTAGTGTGAGTGTTTGTTACCGTTAGCATTAGCGTATGTTAGCATTAGCGCGTGTGTCCCCAGTTCCCACAGAAGCCTGCCTCAGTACTATTGCTCAGAGTGCTGTTGGTTCTGCCAGCCCAACCCCTGTTTTTCGGGAAAGGTCTGTGCTGAGCTGCAGTTTTGCGCACCCCTGGAAGACGTTTCCTGTTCCAGACGCCGAGGGGTGGAGGGGGGGTTAGGAGGGATCATCTGAGACCCCTCGAAGGGCCCCCCCCCCCCCCCCGAGGAAACTGAGCGCAGGAAGATAAACAGGGCAGAGGATGCTGGGAAAACAATGACAGGAAGTGAGGCGAGGGCACCTGCCCCCAGGGTTAAAAACAACAGGGCCTGGATACAGGGGAGCGAGAGAGACCCCAAACGCATGGAGATTTTTAACACAGTGAATACGAAAGAGGGAGAGAATGAATAAGTCAGAAAAGAGTGACAGAATAAGCCAAAGAGAGAGAGAAATTTGAAAAATTTAGCTAATTTGGCAGCACAATATGTGGCTGCCTGCCATAACGCACCAATAAATGTAAATGTATATGTGTGTATGTATATATGTATATGCATGTATATATGTATGTATATGTGTATGTAGGCTTGTGTGTGATCTTGATGATGTCTGTATGCACTTACTGTACGTCGCTTTGGATAAAAGCATCTGCTAAATGAATGTAATGTAATGTGTGTATGTATACATGTATGTGTATATGAATATGTATGTGTATATGCACATTAGTAATATTACTACATAATAGTAGTGGTATACACTGTATGTCTGCTATATTTTAATCTTTATATTTATTGTTGTTACTTTTAATATTATTAGTAATGTTACTACATTGTTAATACTAATAGTAGTAGTATACATTTTATGTCTATGTTAAATTTTAATCTTTATATTTATTGTTGTTGTTACTTTTGATTATTATGCTTTGGCAATATATATTTAAAAAATATGGCATGCCAATAAAGCATTTGAATTGAATTGAAATTGAATTGAGACAGAGAGAGAGACAGAGGGACAGAAAGAGAGATGAACAGCTGAACAGAGAAAAGCATCTACTGAATTGTCTTTACAGTGTTAATTCAATATAAGAAAACAAATCATTCATTTGGTTTCTGTATTTTTCCAGATCATGTTGACAATAATTGCCTGATACAGTGCACAAAAAGTCACAGATTTTCTTTAATTTAACAATAATTAGCTGCTTGGAGCATGAAAAGCGCCCAGCTTGGTCAGGCGCGGCAGACGGGAGCAGGTTGGAGCATGAAAAGCGCCCAGCTTGGTCAGGCGCGGCAGACGGGAGCAGGTTTTGGGGGCAGGAAATGTGTAAGACCACAGTGAGTAGCCCCTCCAGCTCCGCGTTACTCACTCCTGTCCTTAGAGAGCCACGGGTGTGTGCTGGGGTGCATCCCAATACTTGAAAAATGCATCCTCCTTTCCTCCACTACCACCTCCTCTCCTCTGTGCCCCGGAAACCGATCTTTGTGTCCTAATCTAATGCTGCTGATTAGTGATTACATATTAATTGTTACAAATTAATTAATGTCTTGACGCAAACCACAATGTCAGGTGCATTGTATACTGTACATGCACTTGTACTTGAAACATACAGGCCATTTTGTATACTTCCGGGTAGGAGACGAGTGGAGGAGACGAGTGGAGGAAAGGAGGTGAAGAGTGAAGAATATTGGGACGCAGCCCAGGTTTTCCCCGTTACCCGTGACTTAACTGATATAAAGCCGTTGATTGGTCAGTAAACCCTTCACCCGGTCTGCACGGGTCTCAATTGGTTGCTGGTCTTAAGGTGGAAGCGGAAAACCAGCCAATCAGAGGACGCGGAAGGGGAGCGAGAGTGAGTTCCGTGGCTTTAGCGAGCATCGGTCGATAATACACACACCACCTGTGCTGGCATTACGTTGAAAAAGGGGGGGGGGGGCAAAGGTCAGGACAGCTACCTGTCAAGCATGAATGCCGCAGGAGAAAGGCCAACGTGTGAAGCAATGGCAAGCAAAGCGGGACAAGGCCGTAGAGCGGGAGCGATGTTCGTTAAGCGGGATGAGCGGGTGGTTTTGAAAACCCAAAAAACAGCTGAGATTTTCTGAGTCGGGCGAGTGAGCCAGCGAGCGTGAGATTCCTCCTCAGGGCGTCCTCTCGCGCCCCGCGCCTGAGATCTGTGTGGGGTCTCACTCCCCCTTTTTTGGGACGGTACCTCACCACTGAAAGGCCACGCCCCTCACCCAGGTGGACCGCTCAGGTACAGCGCTCTTCCCGGTGATGTCACCCCGCGTGACGGGTGTGGCGTTATCGCAAAACCGGGGCGTGCCCACGTGCGAGTAGGCACCTGGATGCCGCCCCGGCCAATATGTTCAATCAGGAAGGGCCGTGGTGGTGAATTTGGGAGCCGTTCTGTGGCGCCGCTTCTGAAACTGTGGGTCGGAACCCACCCTTGGGCTGCGGGAGGGGTTGTGAGAGGGTGGCCAGATTTATTTAATTCATTTAACACACTTTCACTAAGGACATTTACAGCCGTCATCTAAAAACACAGGCACCCGTTACAGTGTGTGTCCGTGCGCACGGCAATTCAACATTTGACGTTTGTTTGAACGGCACACAAAAGGAAAAGATTTTAATTGCGCGTTTTGACCACACGTCAGGCTGAAATGTCCTGGCTGGGTGAGGGGGATTGTGGGTACCCCCTGGCCTGAGGCACAGTGTGAGCTGAGCGGAAACCCGGCGTGACCGAGGGGGGGGGCAGTCAGCAGGAAGTCTCAGCAGGGCCGCGCCTTCCTCTTTGAAGGAGTGACACGCGCGCGCCCCCCCCAGCCTCATCTCTGCGGGGGGGGGGGGGGGGGGGGGCTCTGCTGTTATCTTCAGAGAGCTGACAGCCTCGGGCCCGCAGGGGTCTCTGTCCCCCTTTCATATGGAAATACTCCACTTCCTGTGTGTGTGTGTGTGTGTGTGTGTGTGTGTGTGTGTATGTGCATGTGCGTGTGTATGTGCGTGTGTGTGTATGTGCAGGCATGCGTGCGTGTGCATGTCTGTGTGTGTGTGTGTGTGTGTGTGTGTGTGCGTGTACGTGTGTGCGCATGCGTGTGTGTGTGTGTGTGTGTGTGTGTGTGTGTGTGTGGGCATGTCTGTGTGTGTGTGTGTGTGTGTGTGTGTGTGTGGCGTGTGCATGTGCATGCGTGTGTGTGTGTGTGTGGGCATGTGTGCATGTCTGTGTGTGTGTGTGCGGGCATATCTGTGTGACTGTGTGTGTGTGTGCGTGTGTGTGTGTGTGTGTGTGTGCACGTGCGTGTGTGTGTGTGTGTGTGCGCGTGCGTGTGTGTGTGTGAACCCCGCAAAAAACAATGAGGATGGCGAACTGCGTGACCGTAGAGTTTTTAAGCGTGAAATCCCAAAGTACACAGGGAGGGGAGGGATGGAGTGTGTCACACATCCAGGTGCTCCCGCTGCAGAGTTGGGGGGGGGGGGGCGTCCGTTTCGTTTTGTGCCACATCAGCTCCTGCTCTACATTATTTAAACATCCCGGCCTCTTATTGGATGGGACAGTTTTGATGAAGGCAGCAGCAGGCTTTACTGTGATGTAACACAGGTACTGTGATGTCACAACCCCACCAGCACTGCTGTGTACTGCCATTTAGACAATAAGCCAGAAGAACTGAATGGAATTAAGTGTGCGGACACTTCTACCCTCCAGGAATAGAGCTGTGTGTCCCTACATTACATATTGATCTTACCATTTTCTACCATTTTATTCTAGTAAAACTCTTTTCTGGTTTTGGTATATTTATTTTCGCCAAAGTGCATTTAAACTCAATGGCTTCTAAACTCAATGGCTAAATGGTTTACGGACGGGTACATTTAGGGCCTGATTTACGAAGAACTTTAGCAGGTGCAAAACCTTTCAGCACACAAAACCAATAACACGACCAATGATTGGTCATGGTATTTGTTTTACACCAATCATTGGCCGCGTTATTAGTTTTGCGTGTGTTAAAAGATTTTGCACCTGCTAAAGGTCTTAAATCAAGGCCCTTAGAGTTCTATACACTGTGCATACGTGGTTAGGTCACCATTTCTGAGTTACTTTGAAGAAAAACACCTTTCTTTTGAACTGAATTTGTTTCAGGTAAGCAGGTACCACGGCGACGGTGGTTACCATGGATACATTCCAAGCAAAGAGCCCATAGCCTGCCAACGGATTGGCTGGAGGCCTCTTCTTAAAGACACAACGTGCCAAAAAAAAAGAAAAAAAGAATCAGCAACCCATCCAGCCCCAAGAATCCAGGTGCTTGTATCATAAAGCAGGATTACTGAGTTAGCTGAGTAAAACCCAGAAAGAGCTCTTTTTACTTCAGTCCATGTTCCAGATCTGTAAGGGTTTTACTCAGTGCAGTTATCCAGCTAACTCAGCAATCCAGGGGCCTGTTCCAGAAGGCAGGAGTACTGAGTTAGCTGGATAACTGCACTGAGTAAAACCGGGAAAAGCCCTGCTTTGTGATACATGGCCCTGCTTTGTGATACAGGCCCCTGGTGACCTGAGTTAGCTGTGTAATCAGCTGCTTATCTGATCAATTGCTGTGATGCTCAAGTGCTGAGTCACACTGAAAGCCAGCAGCCCCTGCAGCTCTCTGGGACCAGGATTGAGGACCAGGGGTCTAGAGTCTAAATTCTTGAGGAGGTTCAATGACTCATTTTAAACCACTTTGGATAGCAGGTCCAGCAGCCGCTGAAAGGAGCTGTGGGTGGCTGGCCAGAGCGATTCTGCCAAACCCGATCAGACGTGGAGACGGAGCCCGAGAGCGCCTGTGAGATGGCCCAAAAAGAGCTCACAGAAGCCGAAAAAACCAGGGTGCCTCGCGGCTCTCTTCTTGCATATCATTGCTTATTATTTTCTTTTCTTTTTTTTTTGTTTTTGCTAAATTAGCTCTCTGGAGATAACCCACCCTCTCCCTCTCTCCCCCTCTCTCTCGCTCTCTGGTATCTTCCCCACAACGGTTATTCATTTGAGAGCAACACCAATAACACTTACCACTGACAGCGCAATGCCCGCTCATACAAATTAACTCCATTATTCCACCGATATCGTTTTTTTGGTCCTCTTACACAAGACATTTAAAATCCAGTAATTCCCAGCAGGCCCTGGGGCAGGCGGGCCGGGGTGGTGGTGGTGGGGGGGGGTTTTGGGTGAGAGAATTCCAGAGAGAGACTCAGATTCCATTTTTCATTCCCGCCGCGGGTACGCTATGCTAATATATGCGTAAGTAAACACCTCATTAACCATTCAAATGTATTCTAGAAAATTCCGCTGCTCTCCAATTCTTCAAAAACAGGCCTGGCCCCGATTCAGTTGCCTGCCGGTGTGTCTCCGAGGAGAAAACCAGGAGGATAAGCGTCTTGGTGAAAGGAAAGAGAAAAAAAAAAAACCTTTTTTTCCCCACAAGCGAGGTTTTTTTTTAGAAACACCTCTTCAGGCAGGGAAGGCAAGTTGGGGCTAATTGAGAAGGAAATCACTCCTGGATACAGTGGAAAGATTTCCTCTCTGTTGTTACTCAGGGTGACGATTCAGCCTGTCAAATTGACCCTTAAGCAGGCGGGCTTTGAAAAGCTGTGGGGGCTCTTTTTTTTCTCCACTGGCTTCTGGTGCTCCTCATAGAAACCCACACAACTGATCCCAGGTCAGGGACATGCTGGCATTGTCCTTTCCTCTGGCTCCGGTGTTGTAATGCTCCAAGGACAAAAGCCCACACACTGACCTCAGGTCAGCCTGGGCTGTCATAAGAATGCTGCGGTCAGAAGGGAATTCTCAGTTCTGTGATGTCACAATAGCTGTGACTGGAGTGAGGATTCCAATGAGGCCCCTTTAGGGCCTTTCAGGACAGATTATTTAAGGTGACCCAGATATTCAACTCCTTCAATCATCGCTGATTCATAACCACAGTTACTTAGTAACCGAAGTTTCCAGTGCAAATATTGCAGTATAGAGAGTCCAACTGACATGGTACTGGACACGGTCATGCCCCTTAAAGGATTTACAGAAGATGCATAAAATAGGAATGTTTTGGCCTTCAACGGTCAGGAGACAGAATTTACATTGTTGAGAATACCGAGCAGGGCATCCGGGACACATAAAGAATCTGCACTTTTAATTCCATCCTTGAAGCAACCTTCAACTAATTGAGAGTGCTGAACAAACACAAGCTTCACACAAGTTCACAAACAGTGTTGTCATGTCCGGCAAACTCAAAGCACGGCTCGTAATTGAAAGCGGCGGGTCTGGAGGAACTGCCGTTCACCTCTGTGAGCACGTGCAGTTTTCTCCAGCGGGTGATGGGGTAGAAACGGATTTTTCTGCATTTAGACTATACCAACACAATCAGCAGGGATCTGTACGCCACGCAGAAGCTGGTCTGGCTGAAGAAAGATTTCTCGTCTCCTCTCTGCTCCATTAGAGGGAGGAGAACAATGTACACGACTCGGGGGTCTTATAAACCCTCAGTTTGGCTCAGACTGCAGAGGGGGAGGGGGTTTCTGAGCATCTTGATCAGAATCTGGTCTTTACACGCACGCACGCACGCACGCACGCACACAGGGACGAGCATGCTTTAAAACGCACGCATTCTGCATACAGCAATACATGTTGACATACATGAAGACAGCATGGTTCAGGGACACGGGTTAACATGTTATCTACACGTTATCTAACGTACAAATATATACACATACAAATATGAGGAGGCACTCACACATGCAGATACTCGTGTGAAAACATACACAGACTTACAATGTACATTCAAAACATACTGTACACATCACACATAATAAAGTGCACATGCATGCACATCTATATTAGAGTCACACACAGGCCCTGCACCCATTCACGCACACACACACACACACACACACACACACAAACACGCAGACACACACACGAGCACACACACACATACAGAAACGGACGCACACAGCCTAAGCTCTGTAACACTTGGGGAAGCAGGGCTGTACGTGGCAGGTCTTTTGTGACCGCGTCTAATCCCGCCGGCACATGTGCACCAGCGTGCTTGTCCCCTGCCTGTGTGTGTGTGTGTGTGTGTGTGTGTGTGTGTGTGTGTGTGTGTGTGTGTGTGTGTGTGTGTGTGTGTCCATGTCCGTTTCTGTGTGTGTGTACGCGCATGTTAGCGTGCATATGTCTGTGTGTGCATGTCTGTGTGCACACGCACTTGTGGGTGTGTGCGTGTGCATGTTAGCGTGCATATGTCTGTGTGAGTCTGTGCGTGTGCATGTTAGCGTGCATATGTCTGTGTGAGTCTGTGCGTGTGCGTGTGCATGTTAGCGTGCATATGTCTGTGTGAGTCTGTGCGTGTGCGTGTGCATGTTAGCGTGCATATGTCTGTGTGAGTCTGTGCGTGTGCGTGTGCATGTTAGCGTGCATATGTCTGTGTGAGTCTGTGCGTGTGCGTGTGCATGTTAGCGTGCATATGTCTGTGTGAGTCTGTGCGTGTGCGTGTGCATGTTAGCGTGCATATGTCTGTGTGAGTCTGTGCGTGTGCGTGTGCATGTTAGCGTGCATATGTCTGTGTGTGCATGTCTGTGTGCACACGCACTTGTGGGTGTGTGCGTGTGCATGTTAGCGTGCATATGTCTGTGTGAGTCTGTGCGTGTGTGCGTGTGCATGTTAGCGTGCATATGTCTGTGTGAGTCTGTGCGTGTGTGTGTGCATGTTAGCGTGCATATGTCTGTGTGAGTCTGTGCGTGTGCATGTTAGCGTGCATATGTCTGTGTGAGTCTGTGCGTGTGTGTGTGCATGTTAGCGTGCATATGTCTGTGTGAGTCTGTGCGTGTGCGTGTGCATGTTAGCGTGCATATGTCTGTGTGAGTCTGTGCGTGTGCGTGTGCATGTTAGCGTGCATATGTCTGTGTGAGTCTGTGCGTGTGCGTGTGCATGTTAGCGTGCATATGTCTGTGTGAGTCTGTGCGTGTGCGCGTGCATGTTAGCGTGCATATGTCTGTGTGAGTCTGTGCGTGTGCATGTTAGCGTGCATATGTCTGTGTGAGTCTGTGCGTGTGCGTGTGCATGTTAGCGTGCATATGTCTGTGTGAGTCTGCGCGTGTGTGGCCATCAGACCGCGCTGTTCGTGCAGAGAGCAGCTCGCCTAGCATCACCTGTGCTGTGCGACTGAGCATCACGACTGCTGTCCTCCTCTCGACATACAGGAATAATGTTCACCGCTTCAGCACTGAGTGGGTCCTTCTGCTCTCTCACACACACTCAAACAGTCAGGCATTTACAATGTCCCGCTAAAGTCGCCAACAGGGATCCTGGGGGTGGGGCCGAGAGGGAGGGGAGGAGCTAAGAGCGCACACGTGCTGAAAACCGTGAGCAGCATACCCACCTATAAGATCTGAACTCCTTAACCCTCTAAGGCAGGGGTCCTCCATCTAATCCAGAAAGGGCCGGTGTGGGTTCGGGCTTTTGCTCCAACCAAGCAGTATCACACCTGATTACACTAATCAACCACTAGAGTCTTACGGTAAAGCCCCAGCAGAATGCAGTGAAATCTCGCTTCCCATAATCTTTAATCTGATTGGTTATTGCGCCCCGTTCCCCGTCTCGTCTGGACGCCTCGCATCGCAAGCAATCCCAACATGCTTTGCAGACACGAGGAATCGCCTCGGATGGAGGCGGTGTAATCGCACGAGAAATCCGCTCCACACCGCTTTCTGTGGGGCTTTGCCGTTAGCTAAGGACCTTGATTAGAAGAATCAGGTGCGTTACTGCTTGGTTGAAACAAAAGCCTGCACCCACACCGGCCCTTCGATGCGCTACTGATTTTAGCCCTCGAGGACCGTGGTCTGAGTAACAGGGCTTTTAGGATCTAAGATCACAAATACAGTCTGTGTGACTAGAATGTTCTTATCTGAACATGTTAACGCTGATTTAATGATCACTACTGGTAATTGAAAGCAGTTGGAGTTCTAGAAGGCTAGACTTAGAATTTTGGAAAAAAAACAAAAAAACTCTCTTCTCAAATTGTTGAAGGGAGCCGTCTTCTCTTCTGAAAGATAAGGGATTTATCCATCGCGCCTCTGTATTTGGTGAGCTGGTAAACTTCATTTCACCACCAACACCAGCTCTGAAATTAGTTGCAGGGTTCAGTGAGCATATAGCCGGCTGCCTTCACACCTTGTGTGCCAAACTCAAGTCAAGAGGCTGCACACAGCGCTGATTTATTCATGCTCACCCAACCTGGCAACCTTTCCCTAGGAGGAGGGGGCCCAGGTCGCCGAGGACAACCGGCAGCCACACCTCTAGATAAGCATAAAAAATAAAAAACGTCCTTCAGTCAACTCCGGAAAACAGTACTGCAGCAATTAATAGAAAGCACAGACCCCCTTCCTCTTATAAAAGTTTTAGAATGCTCCTCCTGACGATTGTCTTTGTCTTTGGTTCCACAGCTGTGTGGAGCAGACGTGTGTTACAGAGCAACAGCGCCCCCTAAAGGTAGAACTTTTTATAAGCTATGAAAATCTGCATTCAATTCACAAGGTTTTCCAGATAGTCAAATCACAAAAAAACTGACCTTTTAATAAGGATTTTATTTTTTGGGAGAGGGGAAGGTGCATATTTTTATAATATAGATATTATGAGCTCCATATCTCAACGCAGTGATGTCACAGTAAGTAATAGCAAATGAGCGAGCAGCTTTGGAGCAAGGCAGGCAAATTGCGACATCTAGTGGCGACTGCAAGTGATGCACAATGTTCTTTTATTAGCCCTTCCAAAAATGTTGTTTTTTATTAAATTAACAGAAATTAAGTGGAAAATTCTAATTTACCCTGAAGTTTCCCTTCCAGAATTCTCCAAACAAAAACATATGCCTGTAATGCGCCTGAAAAAAAGATACGCCTGATAAAAGATGCGCCTGATATTCAAATCCTACATTTACTTGAAATACACACAAAATAGGGCCTTGTAGGTGCTACACACAGTTTGCGTGTTTGTGTGTGTGTTCATTTATTGAATGTTTCCAGAGGATTTTACATATACGAGTGCCAATGTGGCTGTATCCAGTTTCCTGGACATTTTGGAAAATGGCCGCTCAGCAGGAAAATTCACAACAGTTAAATTCTCCTTCGAGAGCCCGCTGGATGCACTCAAGAGGAGCCGGAACGCCGTGCCACACAAAGCCGTTTGAAAGGATGATTACCAAACCACTCAGACTGGGAAACCGCAGCTCCTGAACAGAGTAATGCTGGTTCCAGTCCGCAGGAGCATGGGCAGTTACACTTTATTGAATCTCATTAGAGTGCTTCTACTGCAACCTTAGGGCAGTCTATACTTACCAGTAAGTGGACAAATGAACAGGCATCCACGTCCTACTGTAGAATTCTAAATACTGTAAGATTCTACTGTAGAATTCTCCTGTTGTCCTGTAGAATTCTAAATGCTGTAGGATTCTCCTGTAGAATTATTCATACTGTAGGAAACTCCTGTAGAATTATTCATACTGTAGGAATCTCCTGTAGAATTCTAAATGCTGTAGAATTCTCCTGTAGAATTCTCCTGTTGTCCTGTAGAATTCTAAATGCTGTAGAATTCTCCTGTAGAATTCTCCTGATGTCCTGTAGAATTCTAAAAGCTGTAGGATTCTCCTGTAGAATTTAGACACTGTAGAACTCATCTTTACAACTGTACATACTAGCAGATATTACATTGCTTCTGTGTTTACGCATTTAGCTCTTATCCAGAGCAGCTTACTTAAGTGCATAAATAAAAGACAGTGTGAACTTTTTTTTCTTCTGTTTTTGTTGCTTCTAGCACATTAGTCATTACTGCAGCTCTTCAGGGAAATACGAACGAGGGTTTGTAAATGAAGGTTTTAAATAGAAATGGAATAGAAATGGATTGCCCTCTTATGTCAGACCTTCAGATTTAAAATGTGTAAATGCGCCTGCGGAAGGATATAAAGCAAACTTATTTTCTTTGTTATTATATTCATTTATTTATTTTTTAAATAATTTATCCTCCCAGTTCCCCCTTCCTGCATGTATTTGTTGATGAATTGTATGTCATTTGTGTTGATATATAAAAAATACAAATAAAAAAGGAAAGATGATGAAAGAGCCAAGGCTAAATCACTTTAGGGTCCCTTCAGTGTGTCACTGCTGAGGTTTCGCTTGATTGACAGTGCGGAGCACAGTGTGGGCAGGCATTAATCAACACTAGGCTGACAGAGAGCTCTGGAGTTCCTCCTATTCAATCACCCAGCCAGCTGTTATTAGAAGATGCAACATTACTAAATCACTAGTGCAACCTTACTGCAAAAATATGGACATAGAGCCATGGATATCTATTATATAAAAAATATGGAGAAAAAACAGTTTAATGTTTTAAAAAAGTAATAGACTAATGCAGAACTGTGAGTGAGGACCTTATAAATATATAAATATGTATTTACAATACCTGAGCACTCACATATTTTTCACTTCATGGTCCAAACCATCAAAGCCATCACCTTCTGATCACGTTTTGAGAGTGTGTTTCCATAGCGACTGCCATCACAGCTGCAGAAATCAGCGGGTGTGGCATCCACGGCAGTGACATCACAGCAGTGACATCACAGCCGTAAAGACTGGACCCCGTAGTTAGTTTTTTCCGGGGGCAAATGTTTGTTACAGTGTTGAATCCCGGAGTAGTGAGAAAGCTGTAGGCCACATTCTGACAACAATTTACATGTAAGCGCAGACGTTCTGACTGAGGCTTATTTTAAATTGCATTATATTCTGCAATTTCCCGGCCGGCCAGAAGGGGGAGACACCATCACATCGATCACTACAGTGCTGCTACAGGGTGTTTCTGTAACAGGTGGCCAGTTCACTTTAAACTGCACAGAAAATGGGTACATTCAATACTGGAGGCAGTTGAATAAGGTGATTAAGTGGTTGGTTGGCCAGGATTGGACAGACCTGCAGTGATTCCCTCCATCAGTACACTGTGGTTTTAGCAGGATTAGAGCATATAGTCTCAAACCCCAGCCGCTCAGGAACTGGGTGTTACAGCTACAGTTTACGAGATTTGTGTCCTGCAATCCTTGTGAGTTTTTTAGAGTGGAATTCAATCGCTGCTGCTAGTACGGAGCCCTGACCTACACAAGATCAGGCCACTGGATTAATATTTTTTAAATCAGTCTACATTCCCTGTCTCTCTCTGCCTCTCTCTCACTCGAAAACACTGAGATTTTAAATTGAAAGCACTATAGAAATAAAATGCATTATTATTATTATTAATATTATTATTGTGCAGAATATGTGCACTTTCACACTCAGGTGTACCACAGACATTACTGCCAGTGTTTGTTTGGCAGTGGCGCCTTGGCGGATATGTGGCTAATTTATGGCGTCTCGAGCTGTACTGCTGTTCTTTACGCGCTGGACTTCCTCAGCATCCTGCGCCTCACGCTCTGCCATTTCTCCCTCCTTCAGTTAAACGGGTGGCGGCTGACGACAGGCTAACCGGCGCTAGCAGCTTCTCTCGGCCCGGATAATGAGGATAATATGGCACCAATCAGGAGGACTGAACACAGCCCCCCGAATTGATCGGGAGAAGAAATCCCCCTGCGGAAGGGCTCATCGGCGAGGTCAAAGGTCGCCCGGGCAATCGTAAGCTTCTCTGAACGGGAATCAATGGGCACGTTCGTGGGGAGATCCGAACGCTCTCCGTGCGCCGGGCGTCGCTGGGGAAGCCGACCCGCTCCACAGTGCGAATCGGATTGTTCGGCTCAGAGCCAGAGGAGGCCTATCACGGGGATCGTTTGTTCTACCTTTCGGGGTGTCAGGAAGTTCTCTAAGATGCCTTTCAGCCAGAACTGCTCCTCGGGACAGAGAATGAATTTAAAGACATAATAGTGATAAGAAAGAACAGCCAGAGCTTGTGATTCACCGTAAAATGCACCATACCACCCATACCCCCCATACCACCACCAAAAAAAAAAAAACTACAAACAGGAAACCCCAGGACTCCCATACCCCATCCTGAAGAGTTTCAGTTCATGTTACACCCTGCAGAACACAAACTGCTCAGAACCTGAAAGCGTGATTCAGTTAAAAGAAAAATACTGTATATTTATGACTTTAATTTAGCAGGTGCTCTTACAGTTCAGGAGAAAGAGAAGAGCTTTAACCTGATTAACATGAACAACATTACCAGACCTGGTGAACAGCATTCCCCATCCAGCCGTAACATCGCTAAAGCGCGACTGCAACTCAACTATGCAAATAAGAGTCATGTACAACACTTTATGAGACAAAATGTACCAAAGAGATTCATAAGAAATTAATTTTTTCCTTTCAATCAGAATATAAGCCTACTCCACCCACACACTACAAAACGCGGCAACCGTCGACACTTTCACATCTGAACTTCTGATATGCGGATGCATTTGATTTTTAAATAAGTTTATTTAAAATAAGTGGACTCAGGTGCATCTGTAAGTGTAATCATTTTTAAAACGTATTGCATTTAGCAGACACTCTTCTCCACAGCAACTCCACACAACACAAATTTCATTTCTACATGTCCTTTGACACAGCTGGATATTTTACCAAAGTAATTCAGTTCTCTGCTATTCAGTTCTCTTGCTCAAGGGTACAACGGCAGCTGGGAATTGAACTTTGAACCTTTGTGTTACAAGCTTAATTCCCCGACTATCATCCTACACTGCTGCCCTTTACAAATGCCATATACAGTACTGTGCAAAAGTCTTAGTGCCATATACAGTACTGTGCAAAAGTCTTAGGCACATGTAGAAAATATTCTGCAAAGAATATGTCTAATACAAATAATGAAATGAAACGTTTCTAAATATCAAACAACTGACTATAAAGAGCAGTAAACAGTAAAAAACTAAATCAAATCAATATTTGGTGTGGCCACCCTTTGACTTTAAAACTGCATCAATTTTCTTAGGTACACTGTTGTGCCGTTTTATAAGAAAGTCAGCTGGTAGATTGTTCCAAGCATCTTGCCACAATTCTTCTACAGACTTTGGTTATCTCTCTTGCCTCTGTCTGTCCAGGTAATTCCAGACAGCCTCGATGATGTTGAGATCAGGGCTCTGTGGAGGTCATACCATCTGTTGCAGAACTCCTTGTTCTTCTTTTCTCTGAAGATAGTTCAATTAATTTTTTTGGAAAATGAATGTTTGGAAATCTAAAATTTGCTCTTTTCTACTGACACACTAATGCAGAAGACAAATAATAAACATCTAAAAAAAATTTCTATAAAAAATTTGGATGCCTAAGACTTTTGCACGGTACTGTACGTTTACCTTAATATTCACCGTTTAAAAAACGTAATTATCGTTTGTCACATAAAAAAGTGTTATTAGTTTGACAACAAGAACATTCAGATTATGTAATGACAAAAATGACTATAAACGGTCAGCACTACACTGAAATATAGGAGAAAAAAGAAGGAGCATCTATTGAAAGTACTCAAACCAGATCATGTTTATTCAACACAATCATTTAATGTTTAAGCAGCGAACATGTGAGCAACATCCATATATCAGCTGCATTTAAAGCAAGAAAATCCGGTGGAGGCCCTCTCTAAAATTCAATTGGGTAAATCCAATGGATTTTCCCCCCCAGACTGGGACTCATGCCAGAATCAGGAGCAGAACTGGACAGGATTCAGCGAGACCGAAAACCGGCCCGTCTGGGGGCGAGACTTCTCCCCGATCCATTTTGGGGTAAAGAAATGGAAACATTTATCAGCGCCGTCAACAACAGTTTCACATCTCGTGAAATCCATCCACTGAAACTGTGGGCAAGGGGGAACTTTGACTTTGACGTAAGAAGTTGCAACATTCGACAAAGAAAAAGACCACTTCTGGGAATTCAGCAGCGACCTAAAGAGCCTTGGGCCTATCCAAGCGTACGGTTGCCTCCCTGCTTCTCTAGAAGTTTCCACAGGAACGGTCCCCAAAAAATCCCCAGAGAGGAAACGTGACTGCTAATCTTTTCTGATGTGATAATTCAGTCACTTTCAGCACCTGCCCTTTACCCTGTTATTACAGTACAGGGCAACCAACTACCCTAATAACTGTAATAGACAAACTAACAGCTTTCAAGGGGGACATGTAAAGAGTGGAGGGAACAGTAATCTGTGAAATATAATCTTTGTCAAAGAGACTCATTCTCCTCACATTCTTTCCTATTCACTATCCGTGTTTGGTTAAAACAAAAAAAATTATGATTAAAAAAAGAGAGAAATATCAGCAGCTATGAAACAGCAAACATCTACAATCTGAATGATGTGCAGTATAAGAAATACACAACAGGCATCATTTAGTGTATGACAGTGTGTGTGTGTGTGTGTGTGTGTGTGTGTGTGTGTAAGAGAGGGTGTGCAAGAGACAATATGTGAGTGTGCGATAAAGTGAGTAAGAGTGTGTTTGTTTTGTGTGTGTGTGTGTGTGTGTGTGTGTGTGTAATCTGTCAAAGAAATACCAACAAAAATGCTCAAATTTAGGTCAATGTGAAGCAACTCCAGAGCCAGTCCCCCGGGCCCCCCCTGCAGTCGTTAGGCAAGATGTCATTAGGCGATAAAGAGGAAATGATCAGGAAACCTCTTGTGCTGCACTTCCTGTCTGTTGCTATGGTGACCAGCTTTACTGCACTCTCTTATTATTTTTTTTTCATAAAAATATTTAGTTTAGTTTGAAAAGGAAAAAAAAAACATGTACAAATCATGTTCTGCTAGCCTCAGCATTTTCTGCTAGCCTCGCCAAACTAATGTTGTAACCATAGATATAGAACCATAGATGTGACATACACTGCCTGGCCAAAAAAAAAGTCGCCATTGCACCAGTCATGCGTAGTGCCCACTGTACAAGCCTCTGGAGGCAGTGTTATGATCTGGGGTTGCTTCAGTTGGTCAGGTCTAGGCTCAACAACGTTATGCAGCAATAAAATGAAGTCAGCTGAGTACCAGAATGTACTGAATGACCAGGTTATCCCATCAATGGGCATATTCCAGGACGACAATGCCAAGATTCATCGGGCTCAATTTGTGAAAGACAGGTTCAGGGAGCATGAGGAATCATTTTCACACATGAATTGGCCACCAGAGTCCTGACCTTAACCTCATTGAAAGTCTTTGTGATGTGCTGGAAAATACTTTTACGGAGTGGTTCGACTCTCCCTTCGTCAATACAAGATCCCGGCCAAAAATGAATGCAACTCTGGACGGAAATAAATGTTGTGACGTTGCATAAGGTTGTCGAAGCATTGCCACGACGAATGTACGCCGTAATCAAAGCTAAAGGCTCTCCAACTAAATATTAGCGTGTGCGACTTTTTTTTTGGCCAGGCAGTGTATCATGTAATGTAATAGTAATTTTGAATTCTGAAATGGAACAATTTGGCAGCCATCTTACCTGGGTACAGCTATAATTAGGAACCTACGGCAAAGTGTAGGAATAAAAACAGCAGGAATATTTCACTCATAGCTTTACAGACGTTCTCTGGTTTTCCCTCTCCGGCACAGCCCAGAATTCCCGGGAGCGGCTCTCTCCCAACTTCCCTCTACAAATAGGAAGCTGGTAATGCGTTTTCCACCTCTGTTCCCGACCCAGATGATGGTAACGACATGGGACGTCCCAGTTCTCTTCTCCTCTTACGCAAAGCCCAGGGGAGGCATGAGAGGGGCTCCAGCCCAAAATGGCGAAGGACAGTCGAAAGACAGACTAATCTCCAGATTAAAAACCCGTGTACGCACGCTTTTAAAATTTTGAGCAGGAAGCTGGCGGGACACCAAGCTTCTCTCTGGAGGAGAAGGATTCCTTGTCAGGACAAAAGAAGGACAAGTCGCACTTCCCAAAAAAAAGGCCAATGTTTCCCCCCCACCCCCCCAACCTGGAAAAGTACGACATGGCAAGTGTTCACCTGTGAGGCACGCAAGGTAAAGCGTTGCTTCTCATCACGCCACAAACACAGAGCCGGGGGAAGACACTTCCTGTGCACGGGAGCCGGGGGGGGGGGGGGGGGGGGGGGTCACTACCATCCTGTGGCCTCCTCTCCCTGGGTCATGCTAGAGCTTACCCTGCATCGCCCCGTGGGGACGGCACGGTCCGGATACGATATCAGACTGTGGGTAAAGAACACCGTTTAAAGATTTGCGGTGTGCTCCTCTTTAAACTGCAGACGGGACACAAAACAGGCAGGAAGTGAAAGAGGTACTCTCCCGAGTGAGTGACACGGGACGTTCCGTTCCGTGCAACGTTTCGTAAAATCGCACACCTTTGCGTTTTCGACAGAGCCGAGTCCCTCTGAAAGGACCGGCGTCGCCCGTTTCTGCAGGCCAAGGCCTGCTGGGACCTGCGGGGCGCATCGCCACGGTTACAGCAGGGCGTGGCTACAGCACGGTGTGGTCACGGCGTCCCTCTATGCATTCCGGAAAGTTCCAGGTGCCCTCCCGTGCCAGACCTGGGTCAAATGCGCATCTGAAAACTCTTTAGCAGCTTAAAAAAAACTTTGGCGGAACCCCAGAGAATTTTAAAGGAAACGCGTACAAGATAAAAATCAAAAACCAAAAACGCACAGTGATACAAAACTTTCTGTGCTAGATCTTCATTAAAAAAAAAAGAAGGAATTTTACTGAAATTACTGAAGGAGTTAAAATATCTCAGTTTAAATTATTGGGCCCAGGTCTGTTCCAGAAGCACAACGCCCGCCCACCAGGCCACACCTGTGGCGGTGCTATTTCAGGCTCTTTTTCGACTGCTTCCCCCCTGGGGCATGACAGCTGTGCCTTCCTCTGGGGGGGGACGGGGGGCAGGGTGATGTACCCTGAAGGGCGGGAGTCAAAGGCTGAGACTGCTTTTGCATGAAGGATCAAATAAACAATGTTATATTTATTGTATTTGTATTAATCTCATTAATGACTCCAATCCACAGTTGACTGCACATACAGTGCATCCGGAAAGTATTCACAGCGCTTCACTTTTTCCACATTTTGTTCTGTTACAGCCTTATTCCAAAATTGATTAAATTCATTTTTTCCCTCAAAATTCTACACACAACGCCCCATAATGACAATGTGAATGTCCTGACTTTTTTCCCCATAGAGTTCTATAGGAAAATGAGTCCGGAGAAATAACCCTTGCAGTGATCCATCCACATCTACTCCATATCTGGCAACAGAGTGATGGTTTGGGGCTCGTTTGATAGCTCAGACCCTTGATAACTTACAGCCATTTAGCCAGCTATGTGTTCCATACTGTACCAGTGTAATTTACAGCTGAATCTAGTCTCACCCCCCAATTTCCATAGAGATCCATTCAAATGCAGAGAGGTTGTAGTATCGCTTGTAACAGTACCTGAAAATAAGATATCGACAGTTTTTTTGATGTTGATGGTCACAGACTTCAGGAAGTAACAGCATGTAAAGGATATGCGACCAAATATGAAATATGATACTTTAAAAATACGTTAAAGCAAAGGGTATGAATACTTATGTAAATGAGAAATTTTATTTTTTTATTTTTAATAAATTTGCCAAAATCTCAAAAAAACTTTTTTCACATTGTCATTATGGGGTGTTGTGTGTAGAATTTTGAGGGAAAAAATCTAATCAATTTTGGAATAAGGCTGTAACAGAACAAAATGTGGAAAAAGTGAAGCGCTGTGAATACTTTCCGGATCCACTGTACATGCACAACACTATAAAAGGTGAGACAAGCTTACCTGTTACCCCTAGTCTAACAGTTTAAGACGGGATTATTTTATTCTACAGAAAATGGAAAACTTTATTTATTTTTAGTTCATTTTACTGAGTAAGAAAATGACATGCATTGTGAGGACCAAATGAGGACTGTGAGTTTAAACCTTCACTGAGAAACGGCCCTGGTCACTGCTTTGAGCTCTAATAATTTAATCAAGGCAACGTGGCAGTTTGCGCCTTTTTTGGCAATGCTGAATGGGTGCAAAGGTATTCGCACTCCAAAACATGGAAAAACAGATTCCAGAGGCCGAGATGCAATAGCAATAGATATTTGTATTGGACAATTAAAAAAATGTGCAAGTGAAAAAAGTGCAAAACACAAAAGTGCAACACAGACATTTCAGTCCTCAGACCATTTTCAGTGCTGGACACAAGCTCTAATAAAAAATAAATGAAATGATCCGCAGGCCAAGGTGAGTCGCAGAGGAGGCTGTAATCAGAGGCCAGATTACCCCTGATTATGTACCTACGCTGTGAGGACCACACTCATCAGATAACAAATAAAGAGCGATTCTCTCCTGATGACAGGCATTCCTACACAACTACACACATGCTCGCACTCTCTCTCTCTCACACACACACACACACACACACACACACACACACACACACACACACACATGCACTCACACACACACACACACACACACACACGTATACTCTCACACACACACACACACACACATGCTCGCACTCACTCTCTCAGACACACACACACACACACACACACACACACACACACACACACACACGTATACTCTCACACACACACACACACACACATGCTCACACACATGCTCACACACGTGCACACACACACACACACACACACACACACACACACACACACGTATACTCTCACACACACACACACATACACACACACACACACGCTCACACACGCTCACACACGTGCACTCACACAAACACACACACACACACACACTCGCTCGCACACGCGCACTCACACACACGTACTCACACACACACACACACACACACACAAGAATGCATGCACATACACACACACACATAGGCAGGCAGACAGACACACACACACACACAGACACACACACACAAACGTACGCACACGTCAGGACAGGCAGAGTCAGAAGAGAGACAGAGAGACAGAGCGAGAGAGAGAGAGAGAGAGAGAAAGAGAGAGAGAGAGAGAAAGAGAGGGAGGGACATAGGCAGACAGAGAGAGAGAGAGAAAGGGAGGGTGGGACATAGGCAGACAGAGAGAGAGAGAGAAGCAGGGAGGAAGAGGTAGAAGCAGATTAGGGTTAGAGCTGGAGTGATATATGAGGAGGGAAGCAGAAAGAGAGACTGTGGGACAAAAAGAGAAAGACTGAAAGAAAGAGCAGAATAGAGAGAGAGAGGAAAATACTTAGGGGTGTGTCCCCGACAATTAGTTCCTGAAGGAAGTACGAGCCTCAGCTTATCGTGAAGCCGAGCCAGCGGAGAGCTAACGGCAGCGGCGCTGCTCTGTGGATCTTCCTCTCGCTTTCCCGCCTTTTCCGGAAAAGACAGGCCCCCCCGGTCCCGGAGCGCCGGGAGCGGAACACCTGAACGGCGTCACTGTCACCAAGCGACGCGGGCGCGAAAAACACAGGTAAGTTTACCGCCGTATTATAACCTATGAGTCTCTGCTCTATGTGAGGGGGGGTCTTTATGGCAAACAGCTAAAGCCGCTACCCTTACTTCCCCTTCCGCTGGCTGCCGGTTGCAAAAGTGCGGTTTTGAAATGTGTCTGCTGGGGACAGCGCAACGCCACACCCTGGAACCGTTTCATTACTTTTTAACCCGCCTGGCTTCCGCCGCCGCTGCTAAGCGTGTGTGTCTGCATGCTGAAGGAAATAAGGGAGAAAAAGAGGAGAGGTAGAGAGGTAGAGAGGAAGAGAGGAAGAGAGGAAGAGAGGAAGAGTGACTGTAATCGCTGTGGGGTCCTTATGCGAGAGGTATGTACGTGGGGGGGGGGGCGGTTTGTGAGTGAGAAAGTCATGTTCCGTCACGTTGGTCTCAGACGGCGAGTTCGCGGTAACTGGTTGCCGGGACTCGATTGCGGGCCGGGACGCGCTGGGACAGGTCGCTCCTGCAGCCGCTCGCCCGCTGACAAACAGAGGGGCTCTGGGGCCTGAGCTCCCGACCCAAACCCGTGTTCCTCCCTCAGAACAGGCTACGCTGGGCCCGCCGGGTCACACCTGGTCTCTTCTGCAGAATTATCCAATGCAAAGTATAATCAGCCAAAAAAAAAAAAAAAAACCTGTTGCGGACCGTGTTGCAGAAACCACAGGCCCACGATAACCTGCGATATCGTGCGCTGCCACGGGGCTGCAAATCTCCCCGACGACACGCTTCCTCTCAGAAGAGCCGTCTCTAAACGATACTCTCTGCCGCACAATCAGCACTTTCCCCTCAACTGATTCAGTGTCCGTCTACCGGCACTGGAGCCTGAAATTAACCGCAGGTTTTCTGTAGGAAATGAAAGGGCTGAAACCAGGACAAAGGCCATTATGTTTATAAATGAATTATTGATTAATAACTGATTGATTGATTGATTGAGAAACTCAAAGCAGGTGCACAGACAAACAACAGGGTCACTTATACATCATGAAGCCAGGAAGCCCTTGGTGTTGGCGAGGGAACCCTTAGGAGACCCTCGGCCTCGTTTTGCAAGACAACCCGTGGGCCTTACACAAACCTTCTTGGGTCACAGCGATGCCACCCACCCATCACCACAACACCCCCTCCTCCACTCCCTCCTCCCTCCCCCACACCACCCCTGTAAAAGCGTTACGGACAGGACCGCTGTCAAAACGCAGCACTGCGGCCTGCACAACGGGTGTGCTCACTGCCAGCAACAACGGGAAAAACAGCCGGACCGGGCCAGTCCACCATATAGTGGGGGTTAATGACAGCAGTGACATCGGCAGTACAGGGCAGGTAACACTGACAGGTGAACGCAAGGCTAAGCGGGGTCCTGTTGTGACTAATTTGGGGGTGGGGGGGGGGGAAGGGTCGTCTGTGTACACATCGCTACCCTCCCCACCCCCACAGACACATGCGGTACCCCAAATATGCACCACACCTGTGTGAGCTACGGCTACGTTGAAGCAACTGCAATATCAATGATGGTTCCGACGGTCTGTGCAGAGTGATGCGTTCCTCTCCAACCCATGATTTAGAGTGTATGTTATACATGCGACATTAATATTAATATAACATATACACATAATGGAAAACATAATTTAAAATCTGAGCCTAATAGGGGGGGCCAAAGTAAGAGAATGTGTAGTCACAGGGATGTGTTAGAAACATTTACCATGGACCACGCAGAGTGTACACACACTTTCACCAGCACTGAACACGGTTTTTAACGAACAGACACTTATGCAAAAAAAAGCACTTCCTCCTTCAACTGGCTTCCTGCTCGTCTCTGCGGTTACGCATGCGATCGGCAGCGGAAGTATCCACGGCAACTACTCCGTCATTGTGATACGAGAGGACTGTTGCTTTTCTTTTTATTTTTACGAATCAAGCTTCGAGCGAGAGAGCGATGCTTCTAGGGGGATAGAGAAATTAACTGCACAAATTACGCTAATTACTTGCATGCACGCACACGCACACACACAAGCACACGCACACACACAAGCGCATGCACACGCACACACACAAGCACACGCACACACACAAGCACACGCACACGCACACACACAAGCGCACGCACACGCACACACACACACGCACACACACACACAAGACGGGAGAAATCTGAAAAGAGCTCCCTGCCATTTGAATCTGAGCCGGAGTTATTTGAGGCGCCATTGACACACATCAGTTTAATGGAGGTGGAAGGAGAGAGTGGTTTCGGGCTGACGGGAGGTTTCGGGCCGACGGGAGGGCTCGGGCTGAAGTGCGCCCGTTAGCCGCACGCCGTTTACACAGGTTCAACGAGCAGAGCGCTTTTGGCTCCGCCGCCGATTACGGCCCGGCGGATGAAATGAACCGACTGTGCGCCTTTGAATGCGTGCCCGGTGTTTACACAGAGCCGTTCGGCTTGAGGCTTCAAGTACATTTCGCTCAAACAGCGCAGGCATATAACCGAAGGGCGTGTTTAACCGAACGCATTCTACGCCTTCGCCGAAGAATTCGCGAGGCGTCTCCAGCCCCGGGAAAGGTCCGCTCCCCCACGTTGCGTCCTCCGTTAATTGGGAGATGGCGCGCTGACAGACACGGGCTCTCCTCTGACCCGCTTCTTTTAACTGGCGCTGCCCTCCAGCTCCGTTTCCCCCAATTTATTTTCCGTTGTACGTCTTTATTTGGCTGCTACACCTCTTATTCACTTGAGGCCCAGGCCCTTTTTTCCTTACTTCCATTTAAGCTTTATTATTCAACAACATCAATTTTTCAGGTGAATGTAAAGTATGCCCAGGTATTTGTGGATTAGGTAGATAAATTGCTGGCATGCTGATGTGTCCCTCACATGGGTGGGGTCCAGGCCCGGCTGAATCTGATCTGGAGTGGCTCAGGTCATCCACGAGTCTGTTTCGGTTCAGTTCTGGTTATCCACAGGTCTGTTCAGGTTTGGTTCTGGTTATCCACAGGTCTGTTCAGGTTTGGTTCTGGTTATCCACAGGTCGGTTCAGGTTTGGTTCTGGTTATCCACAGGTCTGTTCATGTTTGGTTCTGGTTATCCACAGATCTGTTCAGGTTTGGTTCTGGTTATCCACAGGTCTGTTCAGGTTTGGTTCTGGTTATCCACAGGTCTGTTCAGATTTGGGTCTGGTTATCCACAGGTCTGTTCAGGTTTGGTTCTGGCTATCCACAGGTCTGTTCAGGTTTGGGTCTCTGTCATTTGAATTGCAATTTATACACATCAGATTCAGGTAGGAAATCTACGGGTCCAATTTGGGTCCAGTGCAGCATTTTGGACCCATGAAGACATCTGCCAACCTAGCCAATCACGCACCATGAACAGGAAAAACCATGACTTACAACCAATTAGATAAGGTCAGCCACAAAAAGCCAGACACTGATTGGCTGATTTCTTCGCTCTGCACAAGACAGCATGTGGCCTGAAAGTGAGCCATGGTAATTCAGATATAAGCCCAGAGAAAGCCACACAGGTGACAGTGGTGATGGTTAAATGCTGAGGTACAGATTCCCTTCTCTAATGAGTCTGTTTTCTCAGAGCACTGTAAGCGTGTCGTGAGCAACGTAAAACCACAAAGCCATTTTCCCCTACATGTTGGTACAGGCAAAATATTTTCTTGGTGTCATTTTATCTCTCTGTCAGTCTGTGTGTTGCACACAGGAAGTCAGCGACTTCCTTAAAACAAACCAAACAAAACCAGACGGGTGTTTTTTTAGGTCACCTCGCCGTTCCAAAACTTGTGCTCGACCGTTCTGCTGCCTTGAGGTTTTCAGGGTAGTAGGGGGAGAAAAGAAATGCTTAAATAGCAGCATGCGTGTCAAACGTTTACCGTTTCTGGAGTTTCTGCCGATAAAGGTACATTGAACATGAACACCAGGACTCAAACCGGCCACTTTTTATTCTTTTGCACGGTCATGACCTCTAATAATGTAGCATTTACAACCAGGTTCACCCACCAGCCACAAAGAATTAACCAAACTCAGAATGAGGTCCAATATACCCAAGCAGAAGACCGCAGTGTTGAGCCTGTCTGATCTAGTTAGCCGAAAATCCCCTGAGCGAACCTCAAAATAGGCGTTATCATAGGTTAGTGGATGAGTTGCTTGTGTGGTTCGACATGACTATTACACACCCATTAGAGTATACACTATGACATGCATGTGACTCCTCTCCCAACAGCTAATGAGTCAACCTCAAGCTCAAGAAGGGCGATGTCATTTTCTGGATTCTTCTCCCCCCCCCCCCCCAACGCTTCAGTTTAATTATCTAACAAACCCGGTCGTGCACAAAACAGGTGAAAATCACAGGTTCATGGAGCAGTCAAACTCTTAGTAAACTGAGTTAAGCAAGATATTAAATTGCAAACAAATGAATTGTTTAATACAAAGTAAGCCCAATCATGAAATTGAGATAATAATTAATCAATAATCATCAAATATAATAGTAATTATTCATCTCTGTAACACACCTTAACCAAGGATGGACAGGAAAGGCTGTATCTGCCTATACAGCTCATGAAATACAGTTGATAACCTTTCTTGTATGCCGATATGAAACTGTGGTCTAATCCACTACTGGAAAACCAGGAGTAAATGGTGGAAATTAACATTGGATTATGAAACGGGGTTCCCCACCCCAGCTCCAAAGGGCTCACATTGTTCATAATGGGTGTGGCTGACCTTTGACCTTCAGTGCCTCAGACACTGTGTATGCCCCAAAGGAGATTACAGCTTTAGCAGCCTGTCTGCAGGTATTTACCTTAAAAGGTGTGTCAGCCTCATAAAAAAAATAATAAAAAGAATCATTACAAAGGTAGGTAAATGGATACACTGGGACTGCAAGTTAAGTTAAGCAATAGACGAAATAAGTTTGTGTTTAAATCGACATTCCAGTCGTGATTGTTAAACGGTTTAAATCAAGAGTTTAAAGACAGATTTATATTTAGTTGTCTAGCAGGTGCACCGAGCCTCGCCTGTAAAGTGAAGATGGTGTGTAAATGAACAGAACCACACCTTCACTTGCTACAGGTTCCAGCACACACCTGTACTGCTACTCTGCTCCACCTATGCCAGAGAGTTAAAAACAATGGCAACCTACCATGGAATGTCTGCGATAAAGATTAACTAAGGTTGCATGATGGCCTGAAAGTGGAGTTGGGACCAGCCAAGTTTATCCCCTCTGTCAAATGGACCGGACCGGACCGGACTGTAACAAGCCTATCTGAATGGGGGGGATGAAGTGACATCATGGCTTTTTGGTCGCTGTGAATTTTTTCCATTGTAAACATCATAAAACGAGATGGGAGGCCCGAGTCGCTTGCTCACTCACACGCAGACACACACGCACACACCACACGCACACACACACACGCACAGCTGCTTTCAAACCTTCTCCCGCTACCCTGAGCAGCCAGGAGGGGGGCGGAGGAGCGTGCAGGGGAAACGTTCCAAAAAAATAAATAAAATAAAATTTAAAAAAACACCCCACCCCACCGTCCCATCACACATCCACAGGAAACCCCAGAAGCCCCCAAATCTGACCGGCCCCTCCCCTGCAACAACACAACCCCCCCCAAAACAAACACACAAACGGGGGTTAGAGGAGATTTACGCTCCCGTCTGCTCTGAGGTCTTTCCTCAGATACCATCCGGCCGCCCCCTCAGGGTGATAAGAAATCCCCAAACCAAACAATCCCTCGCATGGAGGACTTAGTCCTCGCGGCAGTTAGAAACCGTGCCGCTGAATTACAGAACGCTACTTCCGTTTGCTTTTCGTTAGCTTCCGTTTGCTTTTCAAGACACCTAAAAACAGATAAATGAAAGGCCACGCATCTTTAAAGTACAGCACGGCCGCAGAATATTATTCTTGACTTTATATTGGGTAGGGAGGATAAGGCCTTTTGGTTTGGTGGATGAGATTGGAACACAGAAGGGAGATTGCCTAATATCAGACAGGGCCCTTACAAGCCCTTAAAGGGATAGTTCACCCACTTTGAAAAATTTTATATTGTTTTTCTTACCCCCAAAATAGTATGTAAAGCTGTAGTGATGCTGCCCCGGTCTCATCGTTGTAGCTAAAATTGGCTAAACCTGAATTGGAACAATGCTAACAACTAGCATCTTTCCATTGGATTTAATTGCCCCCCCGGCTAACTTTTTTTTTTTTTTGCAGTTTTGGGGAACTCAGCCACCCCACGCCACCCACCCACCCATAATTTAACAACTCGTTTACTCTCCTTCAGTCCACAGCTTCAATGGAAAACTTCAGCTCCAAAGACATGGCCATGAAGGCCCAGAAGAAGATCCTCAGCTCCATGGCCAGCAAGTCCATGGCGCAGATGTTCATCGACGACACGAGCAGCGAGATCCTGGACGAGCTCTACCGCGTCTCCAAGGAGCACTCAGGCAACAAGGCTGAGGCCCAGAAGGTGGTGAAGAACCTGGTCAAGGTGGCAGTAAAGATCGGCGTGCTCTACCGCCATAACCGCTTCAGCACCGAGGAACTGGGCCTGGCCGAAGACTTCAAGAAGAAGCTGCACCAGGGGGCCATGACGACCATCAGCTTCCATGAGGTAAGCTCCTCCCCCAGCTTCATAAAGCTTCCCTCCTCCACCACAGTATTATCTCTCTCTGTCCTGGGGGGTTTACTATGAAGCAGGATTACCGAGTTAGCTGGATAACTGCGCTGAGTAAAAACCTGGAGCAGCTATTTTTACTTCAGTCCATGTTCCAGATTTGGGATGATTCCGGGTTATCCTGCTAACGCAGTAATGCTGCTTTGTGGTATACCCTCCAGTCCTCCGCCTGAGCTACAATTTACAAACTGTGACTAACAACTTAGTCATGTTTCAGACAAATTTAAACCAAAGTAAGTTAAAGTAAGTATATTTAACATGGCTAAAAAAAATCAGTTAAGAGCTCTCTCAAATAGCCTATGGTTTCCTGTAACATTTTGTTTGATATACATGTTATATCACATATATTACAATGTCCAGAGCTGAATATTGTCCGATCAGAGTAGACAAGGGGATGCTGGGAGCCTCATTCTGCTGCAACATGGGTGTTGTAGTGTGTGGATACACCCCATAGTCTGGCATTGGACCGTGGAAACTATTCCACTGGTATGAGGTTGTGTGTGTGTGTGAGCATCATGCTACCGGCAACTTTGCATCATAGAATGTCATGAGCATGAATACGCCTTGGAAAAGGTCCAAGATGCTTTTCAGTTGCAAACCCCCCCCCCCCCCCCCCCTTGTCCCAGGTGGACTTCACCTTCGACAAGGCCGTGATGGTGGACATCCTGACGGACTGCCGGGATACTCTCCTCAAGCTGGTGGACAAGCACCTGACGCCAAAGTCGCACGGCCGCATCAAGCACGTCTTTAACCATTACGCCGACGAGGCCCTGCTGACTCACCTCTACGCCCCCGAGGGGTCCCTGCGCCCCCACCTCACCAAGATCTGCAACGGCCTCAACAAGCTGGTGGATGAGGGCAAGTTATGAGCCGGGACCTCCCAGGCCACAGACTGAAGGGAGGGGTGCGGCCAAAAAGGGGGTACGAGGACCCTAATGGGTGAGAAGGGGTTCCCCTTTTGCCTGACGACGGTGGCGGAAAATCCGGCACAGCGAAAAAATTGTGGCAAGCTGAATCTGTCCCGTCCGTCAAATGCAAGCCACACCCCCTTCGTCGCGAACTCGCGCACGGAACTGCCCGTGGGGCGTGATGAAGAGGGTCCACTCTGTTCATTTGCAGAAAGAGACAGTGCTTTTTTGGGGGGGAAAAAACCGTGTCAGCATTATTGTTTTCAAGAACCACTGTGAAAGTTTTTTTTTTTTAATGTCAGCTTTCTATTTTCTCCCCTCCCCCCCCCCCCCCCTTTCTTTATTTGAGTGGTGAAGTCAAGTCAAACTTGAGCCCTGTAGAGCCACAATGTCTTCAGTTTCCTTTGAGTCAGCAGCAAATTCAGGCCTCACAAGTGCTAAAACACACCAAAAGCCAGTCGGCACTGCGGTCCTCTAGGACTGGAATTTCACACCCCTGAACTATGAGAAGGTGACAGAAGAAATTCAACCACACTGCCCTCTAGTGTTGCAATTAAGTGTTGCGGTACATACTTTTACGTCCGCAGGGTTGCTAAGAAAGCAAGGCTGAAATTTTAGAGGATCAAATTGCAGAAAAGTTACTGTTACCCATAAAATTTACAGATGAATGAAACTCAACATTACTGTACACACAAATAAATAAATAAATAATGGTTAAATAAATAAATATATTAAATGTGTTTCCTGTGGGTTTATTTTATGACCATAACTTTCTTGCATCCCATGGGAATAGAAAACATTCAGCCACTCTTGAGGCTGTAGGAATGAAACTCCATTCTTATGTTGTGAATTAACTGTTGTTGGATTTATTCCCTCATCTCAGAACAGATGAAATGTGATTTGTCATCAAGGCCGGAATATTTTGTATCAAATGTAAAAGCATGTTATAACCTATGACTCCGACAATTTGGTCTGAATTACAAACTCAAAATGCCAGAGCAGTTGTTAATGTCATTGGCCAAAATTGGCTTACCTCCCCTTGAATAAAGTGAAGGTTTATTCAAACCTAGGTTGATATGAAGGTTTGTAAAAGAGTTTATTCAGATAAATAACAGCATAGTTAGTAAAAACTTGGAGGAATTTCACTCGGTCTAAAGGTTATAGCACTTAAAATTAACCTGTTCTGGTGCCTATATGCATTGACAGTGTTTGGTCCCTACTAATAAACACTGCACTCTCTCACCTCATCCTAATTACAGCATGTCGCTCTCAATGCTGGATTAAGACCCCTATAACACCTACTGGGCATTGAAGGTCAACCCCCCAACCCCCAAATCCCAAACCCCTTCTCCAACCACACATTGGATTCCACTTTATTTAACATAGTCAAGCTGGTATGTTGTTGTATGTTGTAGCTAGTGTGCCATAATCACACGCATTTTGGACAAAGATTGCGCAACCAGACAAGCTGAGCTAATGTAAACAGCCTTACAAGAACACAAGCCGCACCGCCACCTCGCCCACATTAAATCGCATGTGAATGTACAAAACTCAAACTATGGCACCTGGCAGCAGCTGTGTTCACAGGAAACCGCCCAACCCAAGACAGGTAGCAGCACGTCTAGCATGGTAACGTGACTGGGAATAGGTGTGCACCAAAAATGCTATCTTGAGGTAACCGCACAGGAGCAGAGCCGGATGAAGCTTTCGTTATAAACCTTACATAGGCTACTGAGCTAGGCTACTAACTGTCAAAGCCATCGTATAAATAAACAGACAAATCAATTCAATAAAACATAGGCCCGTTATAGCAGTGCACGCATGACACACACACAAGGCATTCCACAGATGCACGGAGAGAAACCGCATATTCTCAAATGTCTCTTACCTGTAGCATACAAGCTCTTCTTTCTTGACTTTGTTGTCTTCGCAAACTGAGTTATCAAGTCTTCAAAATCCAACTCACTCGCCAGCTCGGACTCGGCTGTTCACCAGGGAGAGATGTTCCTGACCATGACTGTTCGTCTCCACGGAATGGAAGTTCTCACTCAAGTATGTAATAATGACGGAAGTTGCCTCCGTGCTGTTTTGGACGACGACGCAAACATGTCGGCTACGCTCTTCTACGCGCACCACTGATCTCATGTTGTTAGGCGATTAATCTTTCCAAATCCGACAAATGCGTGTGTCAATAAAACATCGCAGACAAATCAATAGATGGCTCCCCTGGATGATGAACATGCAACCACTCTCCTGGAACCGTTTGTCCATTGTCTCTTTGGTCCATTGTGAAGGCGTCTGTTCAGAGTCCGGAGATTTTGGAAAGCTCCCGCGATAGCCTACGACTCGAAGCCGATGCTGAACACCCCTATAATGCAGGGTGCGCCTAAACAAAGATCGGGCCTGCATCCGGGCTCTGCTGTTTTCGATCCCACCACCGCTCACGTTCACCGTTGCCCCCACGGTCTTGACCGTGACCCAGGTAACGCCCCGTCGTGCTGACTGCTGCTCACGTGCTGCTTCATCCAGGCTAGCGATCCGTCACGGTCCAAACATCCACCCGTTGTCTCTCAATTTCACCGTTCTCGCACTTTTAATTCCTGCCGTTCTCTTGGGGCAAAGGTGCAAATTGATAAACAGGTGTGATATTAATTGCTATAGCCGTCATGTTTCCGCACATTGCGCTGTAATCTGAACACGCAGGCCAACTTCTCATAAGGGCATCTGCTTGCACAAATAAACATTGTCATGTATTCTGGTCAGGGATTCCAGCCAAGACATTTGCATGACTATCGGAACCGATTCTGAAAGTGAGACTTCCTGAATTTCACAGCTAAATAAAGCGGACACCCTAACCAATGCTGCTGTTTCCACACATTTGAGATGGCCCAAGGATTCTGGTAGGTTTTGTTGAACAAAGTGTGAATTCACACCAACCCACAACCTTTCCAGGCTGAAATTGGCATTTGCTTACACCTTCTTCTGGGACAGCAGCATAGCACCATGGTTACGGAACTAGAATGAGTCTTTAGAGGTCATTGGTTTGATTCCACTGGTTTGATTGCCATTGTGCCCTTAGCAAGGTACTTAACCTGAATTACTTCAGCAAATATCCAGCTGTATAAATGGATTTGTATGTAAAGGTTGTAAGCTGCTCTGGATAAGAGCTTCTGCTAAATGTCAATGTCTTACCTGGAGAGGTTTAGAGTGTGCTTTTTTATGTATGCTGTTTGTTTATAAAAACCAGAGGCAATGAAGGTAAAATACCTTTATAAATGGTACAAGAGCAGTGGCCCTGTTTGTGAATAGAACCCATGTTAGCGCTGGTTTTTCATCTGGACACCACAGAACTAAACCTCTGCCAGCAGTCAGGGTTGCCAGATTTGGGTGATATCCCCTGAAATGTAAGCGGTTTCTTGAACAACTGGATCTGGGATCCAAAGCAATACCACCGGACGACTACAGGCCCATTCTTTCGCCACTAGGTGTCATGGCAACACTGGAACACAGTGACATCACTGTTCAGCCATCCACCTGCCTCTTACCTTTCCCTCACCTCCTTCAGTGTCCACCGGTCATTCCACTGTAAGTTACACAGCCTGACCCTTGACCTCTGAACTATCCATACAACACTGTGGCAATGACTGTTCTGTACTGTGATACAGCACCAACAAACCCCTGTTCCCAACCAGAACCTCCTGCATGTTATGAGAAAGAGATGACAGAAAGAAGGAAGGAGTGGGACTTTTTTTTAATCATGTGTGTTTAGACCAGCCCCCTTTCCCTATCCTCGTCTCTGGCCACAGGCATTCCACTATAGGTCATACAGCTTGACCCTTGACCTCTGACCTTTGTGGTCCTTACTATTCCACAAATGTATGTTTGCCTAGCTCTGGGTGCCTTTTTCCCCCTGATAACTTTGCAAAAATAAAATATCATGAAACATAAGTTTTCCCCTTACCTAATCCCAACCGCAACCAGATAGCATCAGATATTTACATTGATTTAAGATCAGTTTGGTAAAGGCTAAAAAAAAGGGGCCTGTTATTGTACACCTCTCCATCTCCAGCCTAAAAAGAATGAGCACAGGTTGACGACCCTCCCAGGCTCAACGTCGCCACCTGCTGGACAGAGTGTGACGGTACTTTATAGTTTCTGCACCCTTTGTGTTGGCTCAGTCACTGTCAGATAACTGGATTAGACCATCCATAGGGAGAAAGGGTGCGCTCGTTTAACGACGCCTGGCACCCTCCCAGCCGCGTGGAAGGGTGTGACATCTCAACAGCGGCAGGTTGGCAGTTTAAATCGAATGAAAATTCCGCCCAGCCGCTACGTCACCTACTGACCGGGGAGCCCCTAATCGAGCGCGCCCTAAATCTGGACTAGCTTACTTTGAATCAACAGCAGATGAGAAAATATGGGTGTTAATCTGGGGCGTGTGCACCAGGTTAGCGTTTGTGTTTTTACCACAGGGTGGCCTCATTGCCCTCCTCTCAAACCCACGACTACTGAACATGGGAGGGGCTGGTTTTAGTTATGATGACACATCCTAGTAAATCTACCATCAAACATTTTTAATAAAGAATTTTAATATTTTTTAACTGCTGGGAGGAATGATGGCCTTTAAAGGTTGAGAACTTCTCCACAGTATTGGTGTATATAAGTTTGTGCATTGCCGATGCAATTCTAAAGGTGAACAAAAAGGTGACATTTTTTCCTGTTCAATCATCTCAAAGTGATCTTGAAGAATAGTATGGTAGATATGAGGAGTTTTTTCTGCACAATTTACTTTTTTTAATTTTTTTTTAATCCTTGGCGACAAACACTTGTGTGACCTTTGGGTTCAGAATGTTGGAGAGAGTCCACAGGGCAGAAGGTTGCTAGGTGAGCCATGCTGCCATGGAGACCCATGCAGCAGATCGCCGTGGATTCCGTTCTGTCAGCTGCTGCTCTACGTAAACCCCAAACTAATTTTGGGTCGTGGAAAATCACACGCCCGGCTCCCGCCATCCCCACCCTCCTCCCGAGCCACGGAAAAAAAACTGCAGTTCCCAGCGGCTCGTGGTATCCATGACAACATGGCACCATCATCAGGGAAGCGGTTTCTGTCTCCGTTAACTGAAAACGTGGGTTTTTGCAGCAAAGGCGCAGTTTGGTGCTGAAATCCCAGGAGCTCCCAGAATCCCACGGGGCAGTGGCTCTTGAGCTCGGCCTGAGAAATTCCTAAGAGGTTAGCAGCTGTTCCCGGGGGGTTGGGTGCGGATAAATCTCCTCACGTCTTGGCGGGTGTCGCCTGCGTCATTTTGGCCACGTCGCTATAAAAGCGGAGGGTATTTTGAGCGCTTTGCAACACGATCCCCACGGACCGTATACGGTGTCCCTGTTGGCCCAACTCAATCGATCTGAGGTCCCTGGTTAAAAATAAGCAAGGGGAGAGTGGGAGAGGTGAATACTGTAACTCCATGTGGATTTTAGTCAATATCACACCGACAGTATTTACTGCCATTTTCACTGATACAGTCACCCTTATAAAACCTCCTCAGTCTGCATGGGTCCCTGATCAATAGGTCCACAAACTGCATGGGATCCCTGCTCAATGTGTCCACAAACTGCATGGGATCCCTGCTCAATGGGTCCACAAACTGCATGGGATCCCTGCTCAATGTGTCCACAAACTGCATGGGATCCCTGCTCAATGGGTCCACAAACTGCATGGGATCCCTGCTCAATGGGTCCACAAACTGCATGGGATCCCTGCTCAATGGGTCCACAAACTGTATGGGTACCTGCTCAATGGGTCCACAAACTGCATGGGTCCCTGCTCAATGGGTCCACAAACTTACTCGTTCATGCATCATTTCCTCTCAAATGATTCACTGGGTTGTTCTATATCCTTAGATAACCGTGAACTTTATTCCTTAGGATATGTGAACGCACTGTCCCATGATGCATTGCTGGAGACAACACCGCGATCAATGAAACGATGCCTTTGACAGATGCACAGTAATCGGCCATGGTCGTACGACTCACTGACATTTATTGAGGAGGCCGCCTTCTCCAGTTTGTTGGCTCAGTCTGACAGAAATGATTGCCAGTAACTGCGGCCAGATGGATTTGTGAGTTTTGAATTTTCTCGAGGACAGGGCCTGTAAAGAGTGTGGTCGACGCCCTACAGCTTGAAGTCATATATTCTGAAGCACAGCCAAGATGAAGCATCATAAACATTCACACAGCATAAATAAATTCCACGTCTGGAGAGGAGACGGTGATGATCAGTGTCATGGAAACACAGCCGTTAAGTAGAAAATAATGAATAAGGGAAGGCCTTTATCCCTTTGAAGAGTTAAGTTTTTTGGAATGTTTTTTTATTTTATTTTTTAATTCTAAGTCGGAGTTCTAGAACTCCGTGATTGTTACATCAGCATTAGAATGTTAATTTAAGAACATTCTAATCACATATTTGCCATCTTACACTTTAAAGGGTTAAAACATTCTTTTCCACGATCAGTATTCAGAGCAAAAACATGCAGGAAGCCCACATATGCAGCACAAAGAATGTAAACATTTTTATTCAGATTATTTACAGAACACAGCACTTCTGCCAGTACCTGGAGCAATGCTTTGAGATCTCTTTCAAACAAACGTGATATTTGCGGAGTTGTCTCAACAAGTTGCGAGTTGCCTGGTTGTCCTTCCTTTGTATCGGGGCGAAACACTGAACCCCAAAGTAACCCATCAATCGATCAATACGAAGAGGATGGCTGATTTGCTAAGCATGGATTTCCTACAGAATGAAATGAAGGACGGCAGTGGCTAGCTATAGCAGTGTATAGTATATGAAATGAGATTTCTCTGACAACAGGTAGCGGGGGGGGGGGGGGCAGACAACTGTAGAACAAAGGCACAGAGGGTGATGCACGTGGTGTGTGTGTGGGGGGGGGGGGGGGGGCACCACAGACGCCTGCTGAGGATGTAGCTCTCTCTCGGGGATTGTCATTGGGCATCAGTAGCAAGGCACAGGGGCATTGTGGGCCAATCAGTCGCCTGGGGGAGGATTCTCTTATCCTACTCTGTTCTGACGCACTGAAAGAAACAAAAAAATGACATTTATTATTATTATTATTATTATTATTATTGTTAGTATTATTATTATCATTATTATTATTGACGGTGCAGCGCTCACAGAGGTCGTTGTTGCGGGTGATGGCGATAGCAGCTCTGGCGCGAGGACCTTGCTGGGTGAAGTGGTAGCCGATCTTCACGATGCTCGGGTTGTTCTCCAGCATGGCGGCGAGCTCCATTTCCACCGAGTCTCCGAGCTTCTGTCGCTGTGGGCGGAGATCAGAGGTCACATGTCAGAGGAAGGGGGTGGAGCCAGGACAGGAAGTACCAGTGGGAATGGAACAGCGAGACCAAAGATTTTAGATATATGACAAGATACACAACTGGCGCTTTTCCCCATTGGATTTTTTGTCCGCACAAGAGGAAGTGATCAGGCATGCGCAGTAGTGTTTTCAGTTAGCTTAGCAACTAAAGTTACATAACGTATGCTTAGAGTGGCGCGCATCTGACCGGCGCTAGCCGGATTTAAAGTTGGTTTTCGTTGGATAGTCAAAATCATAACGGGTTGTAAGTAGTAGTAGTGGGTCCTGACAACCGTTTAGCAAAATGTTTTTAAAAAACTCCATTGACCGCCAGTCATTCAATGAGCGCCTGTTGTCTGTCTAATAAGTTCCAAGTGCAGACGTTCCAGACCCGAAGTGGGACCTCTTGCTCCGCTTACCCTCTTTGGCGAGACTTCAAAAACCTCATTGTGGGCGGAGCTACCATGTGCTTGAAAGAACCAATCACAAGACTTTGACCCTCCAAAGCAAAACAGTGTTCTTTCTTGAAATGGTGGCCTTGACCGAATCCCTTTCTCTGGACTCACAGACTCGTGGACTCAAAGGCGCGTTCTCGTTAAGTCCGTGAGTGCTTAGGGCTGCCCCAGTGTAAAAACAGCGTTTTTGGCAGTGCTCTTAAGCGGACATTTCACACCCTCTACCCACCCTTTTTGCAAGTCCACATCAATGCAGACTTACCTGCCCATGAGTCCATGAGTCTAGAGGGCTTATAGGTTTCAACCCCAGTGGTTAAGACACAGGGAATCCTTATATGAAGGGCATGGGTTCAAATCCTGATCTGTGAGTGTTGTAAATCCCTCCAAATTATGACATGCTACCAAGGGCAGAACTGATCATAACACGCACGGGTAAGAAATGGTAGCATCTGCTTTAAGGTCGTCCATTTTTAGCAAACGTCCGCCGCCTGTGTGTGCTTTCATAGATTTATGGGTCGGTAGAGACAGCAGACAGATTTCCAGTTTACCCAGGTCAGCCTCCACCGCAGGAACTCATATAGACGGAATGGCAGGTTGAGAGAAATGCATTCAGCAGGCTCGTATGACAGGGAAAGTTTAATCAGACACCTGCCACACAGGTACGGCATGGCGCTGCTGTCAGGCAGAGAAAATGCTGTTTGTGGAACTCGGGCAAAGCCAGTTCCACTATTAATTAATGTGTTGGTGACTGACAGGAGATTTAAATTCCACAAAAATCTAATTAGAAAATGAAGCAATTAACTGATTTATTGAGTTCCGCTCATCAGGAATAAATCTAATTTGTGATTTTGTTGCTGACAATGTCATAAATGTTGGAGACAGGAGACGATTCAATTGGAAATGTAATCATTTTAAAAAATGAGTCATTTATTTTGCTCGATCATAAATGTTTTTGTTTTTTTTAGGATACCTGGGGCCTGTAACACGTCGTAGATTACAGAGTTAGCTGGATAACTACACTGAGTAAAACCTGGAACCCTCCCAAATCTGGAAGATGGACTGAAGTAAAAAGATCTGTTCTGGGTTTTACTCAGTGCAGTTATCCAGCTAACCGGGTAATCCTGTTTGTTTTACTCAGTGCATTTATCCAGCTAACTGGGTAATCCTGCTTGTTTTACTCAGTGCAGTTATCCAGCTAACCGGGTAATCCTGCTTGTTTTACTCAGTGCATTTATCCAGCTAACTGGGTAATCCTGCTTGTTTTACTCAGTGCAGTTATCCAGCTAACCGGGTAATCCTGCTTGTTTTACTCGGTGCAGTTATCCAGCTAACCGAGTCATCCTGCTTGTTTTACTCAGTGCATTTATCCAGCTAACTGGGTAATCCTGCTTGTTTTACTCAGTGCAGTTATCCAGCTAACCGGGTAATCCTGCTTGTTTTACTCAGTGCAGTTATCCAGCTAACCGAGTCATCCTGCTTGTTTTACTCAGTGCAGTTATCCAGCTAACCGAGTCATCCTGTTTGTTTTACTCAGTGCAGTTATCCAGCTAACCGGGTAATCCTGCTTGGTGATACGAGCCCCAGTTCTGACCTGGTTATCGATCTTGATCTCGTTAAGTGTGGTGTTCTCTGCCATCGCCCTGACGATGGCCAGCATGCCCTCCCCTGTGATGAAATTGGACTCGATGTTCAGACTCTTCAGAGACGTGTTTGTCTGAAGCATCTCAGCCACAGCCTGAGTTGGGGGGGGGGGGGGGGGGGGGGCAGGAAGTGGGAAACAGGAAGTGACACAATAAAACACAACGTCATATGAAATAGGTTCTACATGTCAATGCATAAAATATTAAATCACCACAATATGATTTAGAAAGTATGTCTTGTATATGTCATGTGATATGGCAGTAATTTCTATTCTTACATGCATTTATCATTGAATCTATTTTTGAAACAATATTTTAGCACATATTACATAATATATTTCAAAAGTTATATTTCCACAGTTGATTTGTATAAAAGATACAGTAAATGAGCTCATACTTTATTGGAATATGTTCATGAAATTGGTGAGGTTCTGAAAAAAGGCAGAGATTCTGATTCTGTTTAACCAATCAGAACTGAGCATTAACCCAAGCCATTACGTTTAGCCAATCAGAACTGAGCATTAATCCAAGCCATTAAGTTTAGCCAATCAGAACTGAGCTTTAACCCAAGCCATTATATTTAGCCAATCAGAACTGAGTTTTAACCCAAGCCATTATATTTAGCTAATCAGAACTGAGCATTTACCCTAGCCAATGGGCTCCCCAGACGGTAGTCTCAGGAAAGGTCACTCACCATGGCGACGGGGTCGTTGCTGCGGGTGGCGGCGATGCTCAGGGAGGTCACGCTGCTGTTGCTTTCCATGGCGTGGAAGATCTCCTTCAGCGTTGGGATGGGAATGTCCTGTAGAGAGGAACGGAAAGATCACATTAAAAACAAAAATATATATATATATACTATTTACAGCTGCAATTGAATGCGAATGAGTCACCCAGGGTATGGGAGGGTTCAGTTGTTTAAGGGTCTGCATTACACCTTTAAGGACAAATATGTGATTAGAATGTTCTTAACTGAATGTTCTAATGCTGATGTAACAATCACTACTGGTAACTGAAAGCCAGATTGGTTCATTCCCACAGTAAATGTGAGGGTGTACCCACAATTCCACAGTTTTCTCTCCTGCCGTTACCTTGATGTTGTTCAGGTTGACTTCAGTCAAGTCACTGTCGTCATCCTGGATCCTCTCGAGGGTCTCCTCCACGTCGGTGGGGTTGGGGGGCTCGTCTGGGTAGGTCTTGTACGTGTCGGGCTTCACCACGCCTGCACAAGAAACACACACACACACACACACAACAACAACGTCAATCCTCAAGTCGATACGGCAACACTGGGACGCTGCCAGCTGGTAGGCAGAAGTGCTCTCCAAGAAAACCAAGGAGAGCCTGTATTAGTCCCGTATTTCAACTCAAAATGTCTTGTCCTGCATGAAGCGGTCTTTTACACTCATCTGCTTAGTGCTAATCTGACGAAATACTAACTGATGAAATACTACAGCACTCACTGAAACAGAAAACTGTCTCAACAACCAAAGCGAAAGACAATTCCCTCTACCAAACCTACCAAATCCAGTATGCTATATGGTCATTGTGTTCTGAACCCCACCCCCCAAATGTTTTGACCAATGAGAATTGATCCATGACTGTGTTTCTGTTATATCAATATACTAATGCTTCAATGAGATCAACAAAGATTTTGATCCTTGTCTGGGCCTGGAAGCTTCATTTTCATGGTTTCTTCACGAGCAGATCGATACCCGGAGTAAATGTTCTATTGAATCCCTGTCTAATGGACGACCTCACATGAATAATTAAGGGGTTCTGAGGAGTGAATAGCCTCCCCTGTCGGAGGAATAACTGTCAATCAATCATAGTGAATGACGGCTGTTTTGAGGTATAACTGTCATACCGTATCAATCATAGTGAATGACGGCTGTTTTGAGGTATAACTGTCATGCCGTATCAATCATAGTGAATTAGGGCTGTTTTGAGGTATAACTGTTCATCATACTGTTTCTAACCTAGTGACATTGTGCCCCCACCCCACACACTGTTATTGCCCTCAATGTTGGACTGAGGGGCAGATATTCACTGTTAATGCCCTCAGTGTTGGACTGAGGGGGCAGATATTCATTGTTAATGCCCTCAGCGTTGGACTGAGGGGCAGATATTCACTGTTAATGCCCTTGGTGTTGGACTGAGGGGGCAGTTACTCACTGTTAATGCCCTCAGTGTTGGACTGAGGGGGTAAATACTCACTGTTAATGCCCTGAGTGTTGGACTGAGGGGGCAGTTACTCACTGTTAATTCCCTCGGTGTTGGCGATCCTGCCTTCACAGCCCAAAGCGTCGTAGTACTGTTTGTTACTCATCAACGTGTACATTCCCAAGATGGCTGCCAACACAAGAGACCCAAGATCAGTGACCGAAAACACAGAGAGTGCTTCTGCAGGGCTCCCCAAACCTCTGCAACGACTACAGGCGGCAGTTCAGTCTCTATTTAACATGCAAGTGCATGTAAACATGTAAACCATTACACCATTATTACAGTGGACTCATATAAAACATGTAATTAATTTAATACAATATAAATATGGAATTAATACAACAACAACAATAATAATAATAATAATTGATGATTTGTGGGCGAGTGTCGGTGTGCAGGGGAGGTAGTCCAATACACATTATGATAAAATGAATGGCCTTCTTATGTGATTATAGCATTATCACTCTGTGGGGATGTGGGGTACCACAGTGGTAAATAAATACCTGAGTACCTACCACCTGCTGCCTGTGCACAGTTATTACTCAGTACAAACTGACATTTTGAAGACGAACATTTACACAGCAGATTAATTTTTACTGAGGCAATTCGGGTTAAGTACGCTGTCCAAGGGCGGGGAGGAAGTGACCCCTTCAGGACTGGCCAGCTCAGCGAGACCGTGTAGGTCATAACATCATTCTCTCGCTAATAAATCACTAGAACATAAACGCTGTATGGGTACGTCCTGTTTCCTCCATCTTGAATTGAATGAGTAGCCCTCTGGTGAGGAAACTAGCTCTTTCACAGCTACTAAACACGGTCCCACATTTAGAAACTGTTTTTCAGAGAACAGGAATGGAAGGAGGCAATGGTGTCCCAAAGGTGCCTTCCGCAAAAAAATAAAATAAAATAAACAATCAATCACTCATTATGAAGCTGTCTCAGGTTGTTTTGCAATAATGGAATGTTCTATATTTGACAACATCCCCCACGATGCTTTGCGGCAATGTCAACATTTGGAAACACACAGAAGAGGGCAGCACTTATCTAAGCACTCTGCGCCTAAAAAAAATGAAAAGAAGAAGAAACACGTTCAACTGCCACCACTCCTAAATCAAGGAAGCTCTCTTAGGGGAGGGAGAGAGAGAGAGAGGGACAGAAAGAAGGAATGAAAGAAAGATTGACATGAAGAAAGAGAAGGACAGAAAGGGACCTGAAATTTATATTACGCTAACAGCTCGGCTTTGAGAAAAGTCCCTTACGTCATCTTTACAGCGCTGTTGGGCGCTAACAAAAACAAGTTGACAGTTGTCAGCTGTATTTATTGTTCTGTTTGTTCTTTTTCTTTTATTTTAAATGAAAAAGAGAGAAGTTTCTACGTCTGTGCCAGATTAACCCTGGTTGCTTTCCAGTTTTGACAAACAGAACTCCTGCCAAAATAGCGACCTAACAAAAGAATTACGCAGCCTAGTGAAGCTCGAAATCTACTCTGGGCCCTTTCCAGAACCAGCGCCGTGAACTGCAATCGGACGCCTGGACCGGCTAATCCACCGGGTCGCATGAGAGAAACCTCAAATGGGCTGTTCAACGTGGCATGCTCCAGTTTTGGACGTTTATTTTATGATTGACAAGCCAGAGAATGTGTTTCTGATGATGATAAAGTCTGATGCTACCACCATAACAACAATTCTGGTCACCAGGACAGTTCTAGTCAGGTGTTCGGGGGAGGGGCATTTTGGTTGCCATGGCAGCTACAATGGAGTTGACATCAGAATTTGCACAATTTGACCTAATGCGGCACCAATATCTGATGACACCAATATCTGACATCTTGATATCTCTTCAGGTGAAACGGATACGGACCATATCATAAGCCGATATGCTGAAGCACTTATTTCAGGATCAGAGGATGGCCATAAATGTTGAGAAGGGATAACTTTTACAGAGCAGAGCAGGAATTAAAACCACAGAAGCCTTTCATGGAGAGGGTTTATAAAGCCTCTTCTGGCTCCTCCTGGGGCAAATAATCCAGTGGACACCGCAAATCCTCTCAGGGGTCTGTCAACTGAGACTAACCCACATCCTCCACTACCCTGGGGCCAGAGCAGAGAGAAGCTGAGCTACACTCGTCACCCTTTTACTTCCACTTAGAGTAACGACAGCCGTCAGTGACAAAACAGGGTGGGGTGTGGATGGAGGGAGAGAGGGGTGGAGGGGAGGGGAGGGAAAGTTTGACTAAAAAAGGGGAGGAGAAGAAAGGAGAGTTAGAAGACGACAAGAGGAGGACAGAGCGGAGTCCTCCACCACAGAGGAAGACAGCCTCCCAACTCTGGAGCTACACTGCCATGTTCTAAACGGGAGGGGGAGGGGCTAGGTGCAGAGACAGGAGGAGGGGCTATGTTTAGTGGGAGGAGCTGATTGAAGGGGAGGGGCTATGTAGAGTGGGAGGGGCTATGTTGAGTAGAAGGGGCATTGGGAGGGGGAGGGGCTATGTTGAGTGAGAGGGGCACAGGGGCACAGGGGCACAGGGGCACAGGGGCACAGGGGCAGAAGGGCAGAAGAGCAGAAGGGCAGAAGGGCAGAGGGGCAGAAGGGCAGAGGGGCAGAGGGGCAGAAGGGCAGAGGGGCAGAAGGGCAGAGGGGCAGAAGGGCGGGGCACCTGCGATGTCGCACATCTCTGCATCTGTGGCGTTCTTAAGGGCCTCCTCCAGCTCGGGCTCCAGAGTGATCTGCTCATGATCGGGGATCTTCCCTGCACCAGCCTTAGGAACAAACGCCTTCCCTGGGGAGGAGACACACACACACACACACACACACACACCATTATCCCATATCCACGGTAGGTTAGTTTTTGGAGAGGTCAGTGAGGGTGACTGGGGCTAAACGCTTGGTTAGCTTCTGTGTCTAACTCATTTTTCACCCTCCCACTTCCTGTTACTCACTTGGCAAGAATCATTCATAATAATGTTTTTTTTAAAATAAGCAGGTTTGAGATTCCAGTTACAGGAACAGCTGTTAACACCACCATTAAACAAACCTAACCACAGAACATGTGCCAATCAAACGCAGTATCTACATATTCATGGAGGCACACGCATATATTACTGCCTGGCGTGGATCATTAGCGTCTGCTGCACCTGGTATGTGGCCAGACAAGGCCCCGTTTCCACATAATAAATACAGATTGATATGTTGCAGACGACTTGCAACAGCTGTGCTGTGCTGTACTGAACGTACAAAGATCTCATAAGGTTATATTACAAGATGATACGCTTCTTCAGGTTACTAACCCAGGCAAGCTTGGGATTAGAGGAGTCAGCAATATGATGCGTCAGAATTTGCCACGCAGATTTTAGTTAACTAGGGAAAATCCGCCGCAAAAACCTGAGCGTGCTCTATGCCAAAAGGCACCTCTGTTTTTAAAGATTACATGTGAAAATATGAAGGTTGCTGTGTCTTTATCATCAAAACAGCGCCATGCTGATCTGAATGGCGGAGAGATTCTGGGGTTCAGTAAAGCTACAGGGCTTTTCAGTGATTGAAGGTTGTGTAATACGTTACACGGGAAGAAGCTTTGGATTAATCAGTTATTTCACGGTGGAAGAAGGTCAATAACAGGAATACCCAGCTCAGTATACCTCAGTGTTTCTCACATTCACATTCTCCTCATACGGGGACTCTGA
>CM056396.1:27974764-28059959 GCA_029718625.1 Synaphobranchus kaupii | reverse complement strand
GAACAGAGGCGCAGCTACAAAACGACACTTAGGTCGAAACAGCACGTAATGCAAATAAGCACATGGCACTACAACAGGTGCTTGGTACCTATGTATGTATGTATGAACAGACAGATAAAGTGTTGTCTTTTACATAGAGGCCGCAAGCACTTTACAGCTATAGGGGCTTCGTTTGTGTGTAACAGGTATTTTGTTTTTTGTGTGCATCTGTCAAACCGGGGGAAGTTCAGACGACAGTAAATTAATAGCGCTCCGTTAACACTTTTCCCATCATATTACCATCTGTCTGCCCCCAGCCATGAGGTAAGCACATTACAGAAGTGATAGGCCTTATTGATTTACCCATATCCAATGTTGGGGGATAACACATAACCCCTCTCTGCCCCCACACACAGAAACACACACACACACACCTACAGCCACAAATATGTGACCCCTCTCTGCTTACAAACACACACATACACAAATATGCGCACACACACACACACACACACGCACGCACACTACTGCCACAAATATGTCACCCCTCTGTACCCACAAACACAAACACACACACACACTACAGCCGCAAATACGTCACCCTCTCTGCCCACAACACACACATACACACACAGCTCTACAGCCGCAAACATGTGACATCCCACGACTGACGGGTTATAAGATTTCACATCGCTCAAAAGGCCACGGCCTACGCCTCATCAGCCTGGTGCAAGATTCCAAAATCATCCCCAGAGTAATTTTTAGCCTCGTCAGAATTAGCGACTTCACCCGGTGTAAATCCCCCCCCCCCCCCCTTCACCCCCAGAGTCCCCCGGGCCTGACAGCAGCCCAAAAACACATCCACAGCACCCCAAAAACACATACACAGCACCCCAAAAACACAGCAACAAAACACACACAAGGAAAAAGAAACAAAAGACCCCATGAGAGCACCTCTAGGAAATGATCAAAACAATCCAAGCCAGCTGTAAATGGGACACATAGCGGTGATCACTTCACGTCTCAACGGACCCCAAGGAGAGGGGCTCGGTCGCACGGATATACAGCCTTCGGGGGTTTTTTTTTTTCCAAACGTACAGCGTGGCTCTAATCACGGAGCTGAGGTTATGTTATTGAGACAGCGGGCAAAAAGCCTCACTATGGAACTCTCTGCTGGAGCTCTGCTGTCAGGCTGCGCACACCGCTGACCCGCAGAGCCGTGAAATCCGCCGTAATTAAGCGCATCTACCCAATCGCAGGAGAGCCAGCACTCACTTCCACAACCGGCGGGACCCGTCAGGAGAACGCTATCCGAAACCAGCGCCCCGATGAAAACAAGGTCACACGTCGGGCTCGGCAAGTCCTGTCACGGGACCCGCGCGCCAGGCCTTTGTACGGCGTCACCGCCCCCCCCCCCCCCCCACCCAAAACACACACACACACACACACACTCGCTCTCTCTCACACATACACACACACACACACACACACAACACGGTATGGCTCCACTGCAGCACACCACAAAGAGTCGTTGACAAAAGCACAGCACCGTCCATGCAAATTCAAAAAGGCCCCAAAGCAGGACAGAGAGAGTAATAGAGAAAGAGATAGAGTCTCACACCTACCTTCACACGCTGTCTGTGCTGCTACCCTGGGCAAGGCAAAGCCGGCAGCTGGAAGCACAGACTGATGGACACCCCCACCCCTTTGACACCCCCCCCCCAACCCCCCTCCTCCTCCTCCCTCCCCCATCTCCTCCTCCTCCACCTCCTCCCCTCACCCACTCACTCACTCGCTTTCAGCGCAGTGCTGAGACAGACATACCAGGAGCACGTTGTGAGGTCAGCATTTTATTACTTCAGCTCTGAGACAGAGGGAGGGAGGGAGAGAGAGAGAGAGGGGCGGGGTTCGGCACATGTGCTTATCAGCATCAAAGGGAAGAGCTTTGGGTGGAACGGAGGGGGAAACAGTGACATCTAGTGACAGCAGTGAACTGGTGCAACTACAGGTGAAAATGACCACCCGGCTTCTATAGTACCTTTTTGTGGGTGGGACTCAAGAGGCTGCAGGTTCAAATCTAAGATGTTGACACTGCCATGGTACCCGTGAGCAAAGATGATTCACTCTACTAAAAATGACATGGATAGAACATAAAAAAATTTATAAATAGTGCAAGTTATGCATACCATTCTGAATAGGAGTGTCTACTAAGCAAATTAATAATAATCAAAAAATAATATCATCATGAACACATTGACATTTAATCCTACGTAAATAAAGCAATGACTTAATGACGTAACCACACTGTTAAAAGGTCTGTGATCGAGGCGTCAGCGTGCTGAGCCTCGGTGTTAAAACCTGAATATATTAAACGTGACATTCGGCAGGTGAGGGTGGGAATTAATCAGGGGATATTTCTGGTTTTATCTCCACGCAACCGAACAGCCTAAACTGGGTGCACAACTCCGGTCCAGGAGCCCGGGTCTGCATGCTGGTTTCTATTCCAACCAATTACCTGACGGCACTATAAACCATGCTAGTTCAATCCTGTACTTGAGCACAGTAAAATCTTTAGGATACACTTGCAGACTGCAGCTGTAGCTGGTGCTTCTACAAACGTCAGTTCAAGATATGATTGAGCTAATTAAATAATTGGGAGCAGAAGTTGGCACAAAATCCTGAAATGGATCGGCCGTTGATGTGCACCCGAGTTAACGCACACGTTAAGGAAAATGTCACAGAAGTGGGTGGTCTAATGTCAAGCCAGGTCTGGCTGAACGACCAATCAGGACTCTACCAATCAAACGCAATTCCTCAGCCTCCGACGTGCCCTTGATCACAGAGAATGACTCAGCGCTGAGGTACGAGAGCACCTGTGATTAAAATAGAGCCATTAATCCTTTATTTGATCATCAGAGAAGAACTCTCGGCCGTCCTCTGACCGCATCATGACAGATAATTATCAGTGTCACTCCACACGAGCAAACTCGTCTCTCTCAATGTCAAGGACAACATCCAGAAGAGAACTAGCAACTGAGCGACCTTCCCAGACCGATCAACACTCAGAGAACAGGAAGCCGTGAGGCAAGATGGAGAACACTAGAGTGGAACTGTCAGCAGGCATTCCGGAATCCCATGACACAGTCACAGTTCTAAAATGTTTCTAAATGAGGTTTTTTCTTATTTTTTTTATTTTTATTAACCTAACCATAACTGACCAGGGCCCCCGTTTCCCAAAAGCATCTTAAGAGTGCTTTGTGTTTGTGCTTTATTAATTTTATGATTAAAATGATAAAAATTTAGACATTACATAAAACAGACAATAAAAATAGAAGGAGAAAGACAAGAAACAAACAAACAAGGAAAGTAATATAAAAACAAAATAGCCTAAGATCTTTATCCAACATCCTTTTGGGAAACGGGACCCAGGCGATGACCTGGAATTAAAAACCGTACCACAGGGCTCCCAGGACTGTGCCAGGCTGTGGGCTACATGACTGCCTTTCCCTGCATCTGACAGCATGCATCTCGCTTAAGCCCCAGAATCGCTATGGCGAGGATTCCTATGACATCACTTAAGAACCCAGACGTGTAGGGTGTCAAAATGACACGTGCAAAATGCTTTTAATCAAATGGAGCTGCGATTTCCATGTAAAATGCCTTTTATTTCTTGATTCATTCATTAATTAATTTTCTCTGCCAGAGAGGAGATGCGTTTGTGCTGGCAATCGAGCTCAACCGACATCATCCCCCCCCTTTATACAGCTGCCAATGCACTCCTATCAGAGACGGGTATTTAACCAGATAACAGTTAACATGGTTAAAACCTTCATTACATTACAACATAAAAAAAATATGTTTTTAAAAAAAACAGCATGAAACATAACGCAGAATAAAAATCAACAAAACCGTGAACTGCAATTTCCCCCGCGGCCCACAGGGGGCGCTCTAAGCCAGTCACGCGGGAGCAGGACACCAAATCCAGGGAAGCGACTGAGAATCAAACGCCAGCCTCTTTTCCACACTCTAATAGAGTGCAGACGGGACAGGAAGTGAAGACAAGAAGTCGGAATCGATCTAAAAAAGAACGCGATGCGACAATCAAAAGAAATTTGAAAACACAGAAAGAGGTAAGAGAGTGATAAGTAACTAACAGAGGTGGAAACCGGGGGAAGTCCAGAGATGTTTTTTCCGCTAAGTGGCCGACATGCTCTGCTTGATGACGATCTTTTGGCGGCCGCCCCTGGAGCCGCCGTCCCCGGAAAAGCTTCCGGAAGCGTTGGGGAGCCCGTGGGCCGCCACGTACTTCTTGTAGGCCTCGCGGATGATCTTGAAGGCGCGGGTGTTGGCGTAGGGGATGTCGGTGACCGGGTCACGGTACAGGGCAGGTTTGTGGGTCACCGGGCACACCTCCTGGACAGGAGGGCGGGCCGTGGGGACGTGGGGGAACACCACCTCGAAGGCCTCGTCGTCGCTGAACGTGAGGTAGGTGCGAGCGCAATGTCCCCCAGGGGCCTGCTGGGAGGAAGAGGAGGAGGAGGGAGGGGCTGCTTCTGAGGAAGGGGCCAAGGCAGTGGGTGGGGCCTGTGGGGTGTCCTGGTCCAACCTGAAAGGGGAGGGCGGGGGGGTCAGAAAATGATCAGATATTTTTATATAAAACACTCATTAATATATTCAGACAGAAAGGAAGAGAGTATGCTGGAGTTACAGAACTGGCATTACAGCTCCAGTTAGTACTCTACTACTGTGCTGTGTGTGTGTGTGTGTGTGTGTGTGTGTGTGTGTGTGTGTGTGTGTGTGTGTGTGTGTGTGTGTGTGTGTGTGTGTGTGTGTGTGTGTGTGTGTGTGTGTGTGTGTGTGTGTGTGTGTGTGTGTGTGTGTGTGTGCGCGCGTGCACATGCGCGTATGGCACAGTGACCGTGTGTGAGATTATGGGCGTCTGCAGAAATACAGGGGGATACAGACATTGCTTTGTACATTCTAAGACGCACACAACTAATTCTCCTCCACACATTTACCCCGGACTGCATTTTCCACACTAGAGTGAACAGAGTTATAAAAGGAGTCGTTAACATGAACACAGGTTAATCACTCAAAGGCAAAATAACCTAAAATGACTGAAGAAAACAGACCAAAGACCAGCCCTAGGGGCACTACCAGATAAGAACCCTTTTGGTGTGACTGACAGGGCATGGGGTGGTAAGGGTGGGGTTCAGGGTTTTGGGGAAGGGGGGGCACGCCGTACCCCTCCACGTCCACGTTCTCCTCCTTCAGGTGGGCTTCGGTCACCAGGGGCATGAGGACCGAGTGATAGCGGATGGTGGGGCCGTCGAAGCGTCTCTTCTTGTCCACGTGCTTCTTCTTATCTGCCTCTAGACGCTCGTAGTTCTCTGCGGTCAAACGGAGAGACCGTAACACAACCGTAACACAAACTCTCAGACTGCAGGGCCAGTAAGAAAAGGGGTTTGCAGCTCCCTGCATTCAACAAGAGAGATGGACCAGAACACAACTGTAAAACTCTTTAAAACTGCAATACACTATATAAAAATAAATAAAATTTAAAAAAAGGTGGTTTGATTCTCTGTGTTCAAACAGGAGATGTACAACAACGCAACCACATAACTTTTAATTTTCTATGGTCAATGAAGACCACCACACAACCGCACAAAACTCTTACGACTGCAGGCAAGTAAAGGAAGGGCTTTTGTAGTTTTCCCTTGTTCAGCATTGGAGCGAAACCGCAACACAACCGTAAAGCTCTCCCAGGCGGTCGGTCCCTCTCACCGAGCGAGCGGAGGTTGATCTCGGCGGTCAGCTTGGCCTCTGCCAGCAGCTCATCCTGGGTGAGGGGTCGGTCGTGGTGCGCCCCTTTTCTCCGCCGGGGCGCCACCTGCCTCTCCTGCAGCCGAAGGTACGTCATCCGCGTGTGTTCCGTGGTGGACTGCCGCACAGACTTACGACCTGCGGGGGGGGGCAGCAGAGAACACGCGTTTCAAACCACAGGCTAAAGCCACTTGGCGCTGTTCCTCGTAGCCGGCTAACTGAGCTGAGTAAAACCTGGAACAGTGTTTTTGCTAGTTCATACGTTCCATATTTGGGGGGTTTCCAGGTTTTACTCAGCACGCCAGCTAAGAGTTATCCACGTACAAAAACTGAGCCTCGATGTATCCTGAGCAAGTAGGACATCTACTAAACAAACAAGTTCATGGTCCATCTACCGCGTCCTGTCTCCTGTGTACTGGCAGAAGTGTGCTGTTTAGTACGCGCCGTGCAGTACGGCAAAAAATATCCTCCATACTATTTTCCAACCGTACTGTGGAAGTGTCGTAAGACGTCCCACCCTTGCCTGGCAATGCCACGTGTTGTTTTTGTTGTTATTGAAGGAAAACGTCAGCGAAGCGAAGCTGCGTCTCAAACAAAATGTTTGCGTACTTCTTGAAAATTATGCTCCCGAATACACTCAGCGAACCCCGGAAGTAAGTATGTCATACGGGGGGTTTTAAGTATACTACATTTAGAGAAAATTTCACCTACTTAACTACTTTCTCGTCCTGTCTACTCAAGAAGCCTACTCAATAGTATGGAAGGGTGCTGATTCGGACACAGCCCATGTCATTTGGGGAAGGGTTAACTCCAGCACTATCAAGCTACACAATACAATAAACTCAAATATAGTGCCGTTCATGCAAACATCACTGGGTACTTCACATGAAATTAAGATTGGAAAAAAAAGAGAAAAAGATCAAACTAAGAGAAACAGACATAAGAGAACAGGTCATTCTCTAGATGTGATTTTTAAAAGAGCCAGTTGTGGCTGCACCTTTGGTATGACCTCAGATTGACCAACACTGAACTGAAAACACAGGATAAGATGTAAAGAATATTGTTTCTAAAGTCTCTATGTGCCGCTCCACACAAGAGCGCCTGGAGACAGGTAAATTGTAGTGTGTATTTTGGTGACGGGACTCGTACTCTCTCCCATGTCCTCCTGGAGCTCCAGCGGAATGTGCTTGTCGACCTTGGCCCGCTCCGTCTTGCGGGGCGGCTCCGATGGCTTCTTGGGTTTGGGTTTGGGCTTCACCACCTTTATGGGCTCCTGGGTACCCCACAAACGTCAAGACCAAGCACTGAGCATGCTCAGAACACACCCAACCAGAAAAATAACAATCAAGTCTCAAGTCCCGCTGCCCAATATAAGATAATCCTTTTCATAGATAAAATTTTCCGTTGTCTTTTTCTATATACAGTATTTGACAGAAGCAGTACCGATGCAAAAAAAATAAAAATATATTTTTCCCCCTCAACTATGTAGAATCTTTAGCGAGATGTAAACATTACAATGCTGCATTGTCATTTGTCAGTGTTGCGGAAATAACCTACAATGATTGGCTAATGAGGCATTAGCGGTGGTTTTGCGTCCAAGACAGACCGAAACCCTTGAACATGTACATGATATGTGCATAACATACAACATGCTTGGAGCGTTCTTACCTTGTAGGCCTTAGTGATAACCCTTCGCTTCCGGCGCGGCTCGTCGTCCTCCTGGTCACTGTCCGGTTCATCGCCCTCGTCGATGTCGAAGTCGCTGTCCACCTCGTCCTCCGTGTCCGACTGATCGCCTTTATACTCGTCATCTCCCGATTCCTGATCAGAACAAGCACTCGATACGTCACCTCAGAGCTTCACTTATTTTCATGGGAAACGCACCAATCTGCTTGACCGAGTCACAAGCATTACTTTCCAGGTACGGGGAATACACAAGATGTAGGCCAACGGTCCCCAACCCTGTTCCTGGAGATCTACCGTCCTGCAGGATTTCACATCAACCCTAACAAAGCACACCTCATTCAACAGCTAGAGATCTCGTTGAGCTGCTATTTAGTATATTCAGGTGTGCCAAAATAGGGTTGAAATGAAAACCTACAAGACTGTCCAAGAACAGGGTTGGGGACCACTGATGTAGGCAGTGGTTTAAATGAGGGAAATACCATCCTTTCACAGGATCGGAAATCATAGCGATATGGAAGACAGCAAGGATGCCAAGTACATCCATGTATGTGTCTGCACAGGTACCGACAGATTTAAAAAGGTGCAAGCTTGCAGACCTGTCAATTTCTGAATGAGCCAGACACTACTGAGAGTTGATATCGTTTGTTATTTTAGATGTCCGACTACATTTTCTCAGTTATAATAATTGTCATTTATTATTCAACTCGGCAGGCTAGCCATCCGCATTTTTAAAGATATTCAACTTTAAAACGCTTGCACTTACATCATTGAATCCACCGTAGGTTGTCTTGTAGAAATCATCTTCTTCTTCAGCGTCCAACAATTTGGACATGCGGTTCCCCGCCGTCTTACGGGGTGCTCGACTGAAGGCTAGACTCATTTTGATCGGTCTAGTTATGAATGAAGCAACAACAACAACAACAAAAAAAAACGTATTTTACGTATGGAAGTTACGTTTCACACAACCAACATACTGCTTAATACTTACAACAGCTAATGTTAGCCAGTTTAGCACTGAATTAACAAAAGAAACAGAAAATCTTCGAGCTACTTATTGTTCATTTCTTCCCCATTTCCGGCGCGGCCATTCTCCTTCTTCTTCTTAATGTTTACTGACAGTTTGCGCACAACGTAATGGTGCATTACCGCCACCAACTGGAATGGAGTGTGGATCGGGATTATTTACTATTAATTTCAATCACAATAATATATATATATATATATATATATATATATATATATATATATATATATATATATATATATATATATATATATATATATATATATATATATAATAATAATAATAATAATAATAATAATAATAAATAAAATTAAATACAATTAAAAAAATAAATAAATAAATAAAAAAACACAAACTCTATCAAATAAGTTCGTTCTTCGGAGATATTGAGCGGCCATTCTCCCTCTTCTTCGTTGTTTTTTAACTAAAATTATCAAATTAAGGTGCATACTGCCACCTACCGTGCCGGAGGGAAAACGGTAAAATATCAAGATTATTGTTTCATTTCGGACATGGCATTTCATGTTATGCAGTCGTTGTAGACATTTATAAGTACTTAAATATTATTATATTATATATTATTTCGATGTCAGCTTGTACCATTTATTGTAGAAGGAGATAATAGAAACCCCTATTAGATTTTCAGTGTCTGATCGAATAACATGTCGTCCTTTTAACAGGAGATGGCAGTAGTACTCCACATTTAACAGTCATTTACCAGTCACACCTGATACTTTCGTGGCTAATATTTGCCAGTCATGCTATGAAAGCACTTTAAAAACCACCACAACTTATAACTTTTTATGATTTGTGAACAGTAGGTTATGTATTTCTAAACGAAACAAGGAAACCTGACCGGTTATTATAAAACATTGGAAATAATAAACAATATTCAAACTGGTAGCCTATTATAACTCACAAAACTCGCAAAACACGGCTGTATTTGCAGTATGCTGTAAATGGCAGCATATATGGGCAAACCTTTTTTCCACATTCAAAAGATAAAGCTCCAACCATCTACCAACTGTCAACAGTGACAGACACTTCTCTCCTCCAATCAGCAATAGCTCCTCAGTAGTACCACTTGCCCTGAAGGGTGCAAAATGGTCACTATCTTATACACGAGCACATCAGACGAGCTTGTGCTTCAGCTGCAGTATGTCTGGTACAGGTACGAGTGGCACAGACCTTACCCAGATGGCACAATCTTAAATCGGGGGTAAAAACACTTGGGTTACTTTGCTTTTCAAGGAACTGGTCATCGTGAGCACAGTGAATTGGGCTAGTTAATTTATTGGCATTTACATTTTAGCCATTTAGCCAACGCTTCATTCAGAGTAACTTCGCATACAACCCCTTTGTACAGAGGGATGTTTACTGATACAATTCAAGTACATGGCTCAAAGGTACCAGTGGAAGTGCGCCCCCTAGGGGTCAAACCGAGACTCAGAGTTACAAACCCAGGGGGGTACTCATTACATTACATTACATTCATTTAGCAGACGCTTTTATCCAAAGCGACGTACAGTAAGTGCGTACAGAGACATCATCAAGATCATTACAGAACAGACAAGGCAAAGCACATCCTTCGCATAATGTAGCAGCTATCCCTAGCAATGAACGTCGACTGTAGTTCACAGTAAGCTGTGGGCAAATCAGCAACACCACACTACCATTCCAAATACTATTATAAACTATAATAAACAGACAGGAAAACACAGGGAACAGGGAACTGATATTCCTAGGTGAGGATAACAGTCAAGGTGGAGTCTGAAGAGGTGTGTCTTCAGGCCTCGACGGAATGCAGGCAGGGTTGGAGTAGAACGTAGGGGAATGGGAAGTTCATTCCACCACTGAGGAGCTAATGTGGAAAAACTCCGCAGTCGGGACAAGCGAGAGCCTTTGACACGGAGGGGGGGAAGTGCCAGTCGCCCTGCTGTAGAAGAGCGAAGTGGTCGAGCAGGAACATAGTTCTGGATTAAGTCCTGCAGGTAGGCGGGGCCTGTCCTATTGGCTGCAGTGTAGGCCAGGGTCAGAATTTTGAACCTGATCCTGGCTGCAACTGGCAGCCACTGGAGAGACCTCAGCAGGGGGGTTACATGGGAAAATTTCGGGAGGTTGAACACAAGCCGGGCAGCTGCATTCTGGATCAGTTGAAGAGGCAGAATGGCGCAGGCCAGTAGGCTTGCGAGCAGGGAGTTGCAGTAGTCCAGGCGTGAGGTGACCATGGTCTGGACAAGAAGCTGGGTAGAGTAGGTGGTCAGGTACGGTCGAATCCTCCTGATGTTGTACAGGAGGAACCTGCAGGACCGTGCCGTCGCCCTGATGTGCTCTTTGAAGTCCAGCCGGTCGTCCACGACCACCCCCAGGTTCCTTGCAGAGCGGGAGGCAGCCACCACGGTCCCATCAACGGTGATGGAGAGGTCATGTAGTGGGGAGGTCTTGTACGGCATGAAGAGGAGCTCTGTCTTGTCAAGGTTGAGCTTCAGGTGATGGGTAGCCATCCACTCAGAGATGTCAGTCAGACAAGCAGATATATTCTCCTTAACCTGTGGGGTAGAGGGAGGGAAAGAGAGGAAGAGTTGAGTATCGTCAGCATAGCTATGGTATGAGAAGCCATGTGAATGGATTACTGAGCCAAGAGACTTAGTATACATAGAGAACAGCAGAGGACCCAGTACAGATCCCTGCGGGACTCCTGTAGAAAGGGGATGGGGAGCAGAGACGGAACCCTTCCAGGAGACTTGGTAGGATCTATCAGTGAGATACGATACAAACCAAGAGAGGGCAGTTCCAGAAATGCCCATCTCAGCGAGTGTGGAGATCAGGAGTTTGTGGTTGACCGTGTCGAATGCCGCAGACAGACACATCGTTACTCCACAAAGCAGGATTACTGCACTGAGTAAAACCCAGAACAGCTCTTTTCACTTCAGTCTGCGTTCCAGACTGGAAGGGTTTGGGAGGTTTTACTCAGTGTAGTTATCCAGCTAACTCTGTAATCCTGCTTTGTGGAATAACCCCAGGTCCCTACCCACAATGCTACACTGCTACCCCAGATACCATTTCACTATCATGAGGGAGGAGTGCCAAAACACTGTAAACATAGGCATAGATGTACATACTCTGTGGTGTGTTGTTTTTTTTTGACTTCACGCAAGCATGTGCAAGACGTGACAGCCGTGTCAAACGATACTATGCCCGCTATGTTTAAAATGCTCTCCGACGGCATTTTCCGAATTCACCGACAAGACGCCAGAAAACTCCATGTGAAAGGAATGGACAACAGAATGTGGATTCTCACAGTGTGCATCACCTGCGGCCTGCCACACGTTTTAGGTTATTAAGAGAACGCACGCGTTTGGTGTGGCGTTTCGAAACAGCGAATGGGGGTGCCATTCTCAGTCCAACTCCCCCTCACCCCAGAACTTCCCACCTTGGTCTTTCTGTGACATGTTGGGTAATTCACAGACATTATCCACACTGTAAAAAAAAAAAGTATATTTACGTGCAATATACTGTCAAATTTCACGTTACTTAACATGTATTTCACATTTTTCTTAAGAAATGGCAGATGACTTTAAAATGACAGTTTCTGGCAGTCATTTAATTTTTGTCCTGTTATTTTACGGTTAATAGACTTCCTGAAACAAAACAGTGAATTTGTTTTTTTTTAAACGGTCTGTGACTGTGATTTTACACAGTGACTGTATTTCTACAAGGGAATACCAATAAAAATACATATTCAAACACACAATGTAAAAAGAGATGTATTTCTACAAGCAATATACCGTAAAAAATTCAGTTACTTTACATGTATTTCACATTTTTCTTAAAAAATGTCAAATGACTTTAAAATGACAGTTTTCGGCAGTCATTTAATTTTTGTCCTGTTATTTTACGGTTAATAGACTTCCTGACACAAACCAGTCAATTAGTTTTTTTTTTTAAACGGTCTGCGACTGTGATTTTACACAGTGACTGTATTTCTTCAAGGGAATACTAATAAAAATTCATATTCAAACACACACTGTAAAAAGATATGTATTTCTACAAGCAATATACCGTAAAAAATTCAGTTACTTTACATGTATTTCACATTTTTCTTAAAAAATGTCAGATGACTTTAAAATTACAGTTTTCGACAGTCATTTAATTTTTGTCCTGTTATTTTACGGTTAATAGACTTCATGACACAAAACAGTCAATTTGTTGTTTTTTTTAAACGGTCTGTGACTGTGATTTTACACAGTGACTGTATTTCTACAAGGCAATACCAATAAAAATACATATTCAAACACACACTGTAAAAAGAGATGTATTTCTACAAGCAATATACCGTAAAAAAATTCACGTTACTTTACATGTATTTCACATTTTTCTTAAAAAATATCAGATGATTTTAAAATTACATTTTCGGCAGTAATTACATTTTTGTCCTGTTATTTTACGGTTAATAGACTTCATGACACAAAACAGTCAATTTGTTTTTTTTTAAACGGTCTGTGACTGTGATTTTACACAGTAACTGTATTTGTACAAGGCAATACCAATAAAAATACATATTCAAACACACACTGGAAAAAGAGATGTATTTCTACAAGCAATATACTGTAAAAAAATTCACGTTACTTTATATGTATTTCAAATTTTTCTTAAAAAACGGCAAGTGCCTTTAAAATTACAGTTATCTGCAGGCATTTCATTTTTGTCCTGTTACTTTACGGTTAATAGACTTCATGACACAAAATTGTCAATTTGCTTTTTTTAAAACGGCCTGTGACTGTCGTTTTACACAGTGACTATTTCTACAAGGCAATACCAATAAAAATGTATTCATACACACACTGTAAAAAGCCATGTATATCTACAAGCAATATACATTAAAAAAAATTCACATTACTTAACATGCATTTCATATTTTCTTAAAAAATGTCAGGTGACTTTAAAATTAGTTATCGGCAGCCAATACATTTTTGTCCTGTTATTTTACGGTTAATAGACTTCATGACGCAAAACAGTCAATTAGTTTTTTTTTAAATGGTCTGTGACTGTGATTTTACACAGTGACTGTATTTCTACAAGGCAATACCAATAAAAATACATATTCAAACACACACTGTAAAAAGAGATGTATTTCTACAATCAATATACCGTAAAGAAATTCACGTTACTTTACATGTATTTCACATTTTTCTTAAAAAATATCAGACGACTTTAAAATGACAGTTTTCGGCAGTCATTTCATTTTTGTCCTGTTATTTCACGGTTAATAGACTTCATGACGCAAAACAGTCAATTTGTTTTTTTTAAAACGATCTGTGACTGATTTTACACAGTAACTGTATTTGTACAAGGCAATAGCAATAAAAATACATATTCAAACACACACTGGAAAAAGAGATGTATTTCTACAAGCAATATACTGTAAAAAAATTCACGTTACTTTACATGTATTTCAAATTTTTCTTAAAAAACGGCAAGTGCCTTTAAAATTACAGTTATCGGCAGGCATTTAATTTTTGTCCTGTTACTTTACGGTTAATAGACTTCATGACACAAAATTTTCAATTTGCTTTTTTTAAAACGGCCTGTGACTGTCGTTTTACACAGTGACTATTTCTACAAGGCAATACCAATAAAAATATATTCATACACACACTGTAAAAAGCCATGTATATCTACAAGCAATATACCATAAAAAAATTCACATTACTTAACATGCAATTCATATTTTCTTAAACAATGTCAGGTGACTTTAAAATTAGTTATCGGCAGCCAATACATTTTTGTCCTGTTATTTTACGGTTAATAGACTTCATGACACAAAACAGTCAATTTGTTTTTTTTAAACGGTTTGTGACTGTGATTTTACATAGTGACTGTATTTCTACAAGGCAATACCAATAAAAATATATTCATACACACACTGTAAAAAGCCATGTATATCTACAAGCAATATACAGTAAAAAAAATTCACATTACTTAACGTGCATTTCATATTTTCTTAAAAAATGTCAGGTGACTTTAAAATTAGTTATCGGCAGCCAATACATTTTTGTCCTGTTATTTTACGGTTAATAGACTTCATGACACAAAACAGTCAATTAGTTTTTTTTTAAACGGTCTGTGACTGTGACTTTACACAGTGACTGTATTTCTACAAGGCAATACCAATAAAAATACATATTCAAACACACACTGTAAAAAGAGATGTATTTCTACAATCAATATACCGTAAAGAAATTCACGTTACTTTACATGTATTTCACATTTTTCTTAAAAAATATCAGATGACTTTAAAATGACAGTTTTCGGCAGTCATTTTATTTTTGTCGTGTTATTTCACGGTTAATAGACTTCATGACGCAAAACAGTCAATTTGTTTTTTTTAAAACGGTCTGTGACTGTGATTTTACACAGTAACTGTATTTGTACAAGGCAATAGCAATAAAAATACATATTCAAACACACACTGGAAAAAGAGATGTATTTCTACAAGCAATATACTGTAAAAAAATTCACGTTACTTTACATGTATTTCAAATTTTTCTTAAAAAATGGCAAGTGCCTTTAAAATTACAGTTATTGGCAGGCATTTAATTTTTGTCCTGTTACTTTACGGTTAATAGACTTCATGACACAAAATTGTCAATTTGCTTTTTTTAAAACGGCCTGTGACTGTCGTTTTACACAGTGACTATTTCTACAAGGCAATACCAATAAAAATATATTCATACACACACTGTAAAAAGCCATGTATAGCTACAAGCAATATACCGTAAAAAAAATTCACATTACTTTACATGCATTTCATATTTTCTTAAAAAATGTCAGGTGACTTTAAAATGAGTTATCGGCAGCCAATACATTTTTGTCCTGTTATTTTACGGTTAATAGACTTCATGACACAAAACAGTCAATTTGCTTTTTTTAAAATGGTCTGTGACTGTCATTTTACACAGTGACTGTATTTCTACAAGGCAATACCAATAAAAATCCATATTCAAACAACACTGTAAAAAGAGATGTATTTCTACAAGCAATATACCGTACAGAAATTCACGTTACTTTACATGTATTTCACATTTTTCTTAAAAAATATCAGATGACTTTAAAATTGCAGTTTTCGGCAGTCATTTCATTTTTGTCCTGTTATTTCACGGTTAATAGACTTCATGACGCAAAACAGTCAATTTGTTTTTTTTTAAAACGGTCTGTGACTGTGATTTTACACAGTAACTGTATTTGTACAAGGCAATAGCAATAAAAATACATATTCAAACACACACTGGAAAAAGAGATGTATTTCTACAAGCAATATACTGTAAAAAAAATTCACGTTACTTTACATGTATTTCACATTTTTCTTAAAAAACGGCAAGTGCCTTTAAAATTACAGTTATCGGCAGGCATTTAATTTTTGTCCTGTTACTTTACGGTTAATAGACTTCATGACACAAAATTGTCAATTTGCTTTTTTTAAAACGGCCTGTGACTGTCGTTTTACACAGTGACTATTTCTACAAGGCAATACCAATAAAAATATATTCATACACACACTGTAAAAAGCCATGTATATCTACAAGCAATATACCGTAAAACAAATTCACATTACTTAACATGCATTTCATATTTTCTTAAAAAATGTCAGGTGACTTTAAAATTAGTTATCGGCAGTCAATACATTTTTGTCCTGTTATTTTACGGTTAATAGACTTCATGACACAAAACAGTCAATTTGCTTTTTTAAAAATGGTCTGTGACTGTCATTTTACACAGTGACTGTATTTCTACAAGGGAATACCAATAAAAAATTATATTCAAACACACACTGGAAAAAGAGATGTATATCTATAAGCAATATACTGAAAACAAATTCACGTTACTTAACATATATTTCACATTTTTCTTAAAAAATATCAGGTGACTTTAAAAATACCGTTAAAAATGCAGTCATTTAATTTTTGTCCTGTAATTGTATGGTAAATAGACTTCATGACACAAAACAGTGACTGTGACTGTATTTCTACAAGGCAATACCAATAAAAAATATATTCAAACACAAACTGTAAAAAGAGATGTATATTTACCAGTAATATACCATAACATTTCACGTTACTTAACATGTACAGTGCCCTCCACTATTTTTGGCACGCCTGGTAAAGATGAGTAAAAAGCGTTATAAAAAATTCACCGTTTGGTGAATTAGCTTAATCTCACACTGAAAAAATTAGAAAAGTTCTACCTTTAATTGAAGTAAATTTATTATGAGAAAAAAAATCCCTCAAGAAATAATTATATTTAACAAAACCACAATTATTGGCACCCTCTGTAACTGGATCTTGAAAAACCCCCATGGGCTGTGTCCTCAGTTCACACCTAAATTTACAAGTACACTTCCGACTCCATATTAAAGTTTGCTGACTGGTACAGTTATTGGTCTAATCACACATCGTGATAATTTTCCCTCAATATCAATAAGACCAAGGAGATGATTGTGTAGCAGGGAGGGCATTCCCCTATTTACATCAACAGGGCTGTAGGGGAGAGGGTCAGCAGCTTCAAGTTCTTTGGTGTCAACATCACGGATAACTTAGCTGGTCACATCACACAGACAATTTAACTATTGTGGTATTCAACATTATGTCAAACTGAATGGGTATATCATCATCAATGGTTAACTCCAAAATTTAGATGGTATTCAGATTATTTTAAAGATTAGTTTGTGAATTGCCCTGAGACTTGCTGCAAAAGACTTTTGACTTGACTTGAGACTTGTAGCAAAATTATTCAACACTTGATTTTGAATATATTTTGTATTGGTATTGCCTTGTAGAAATACATGCAGCCACGGTGTAAAATGACAGTCACAGACCATTTTTAAAAAAGCAAATTGACTGTTTTGTGTCATGAAGTCTATTAACCATAAAATAACAGGACAAAAATTAAATGACTGCCGATAACTGTAATTTTAAAGGCACTTGCTGTTTTTTTAAGAAAAATGTGAAATACATGTAAAGTAACGTACATTGTTTTACAGTATATTGCTTGTAGAAATACATCTCTTTGAATGTTTTGTGTCAGGAAGTCTATTAACCGTTTTTTTTTTACAGTGTAGACTTGTACCAAGTGACTTGAGACTGACTGACTTGGACTTGTGAGGAAAGACTTAAAAGGAGCGATGTGTTTGAAAATGAGTTTGTATAATATTCTGCATGAATGGGCCCTAATTGTTTTGAGCTCAGAGAGGCTAAGGGCAATCGTGCGGAATCTTGCGATTTGACTTGTTTGAATGCCACGCTAACGGCAAAGCCCCACAGAAAGCGGTGAAATCGCATGTCATCGCTCTCGTTTCCTACAATGTTTAATCTGATTGGTTATTGCGCCACGTTCCCTGTCTTGTCTGGACGCCTCACATCCCAACATGCTTTGCAGACACAAGGAATTGCCTCTCATTGAAAATTAATGGAGGCGGCGTAATCGGGGCTTTGAGGCAGGAATCCAAACTGATCAGCAATTTGAGTAGCAAATCAAGCAGTCCACTTCCTGTATTCCGGCGAACGCCATGGTGGTGAATTTGCAGTAGATTTTGAACAACCACACTGCACACATCACTCTGAACAGACTATCAAGCAAACTGGAATTCTCTCTACTCAAGTCACTGACATATTGCTGTTTGAAAGAATTCCAGCCTAAGTGGCTTGCTTTTTGTACCACACCAGCTCAAAGTGGCAGCTCACCAGCCCAAAGCCACTTTGGCTCTAGTCTAGAAATGAATGCATGAAACTAATCATCTAGTACTTGTTTACCAGTTAAAATCACCATCAGTTTAAAACAGTGTAAATTATCATTTCTGTTCTTTTTTTCAAGTGAGGTTCAGATGGTTTTATGTTATGGGAATAGTCTGATGTCAAAGTAAAACTTGAATGCATGATTTATAGTTCTGTATAGCCTATATGCTCCCAAAATTGTTTAGCCATATAAAATGGATGGGTTTGTATAATGTTCTGCATGACTATTATACAAACTTGTAAAAAATCTGGCTCAAATCACCTTCAACTAGAATGCTACACCCACGCGTGTGGTTGTTGATTCTCCATGTGTGAGCAATGACAACATGACGTTCTTCAGTATCGCTTCTGGATTTTCACTGAACACGCATGGGGCTAAAACTTTGATCTTGCGCTGTGAAGTTGAGAATTGACCGATTTTAAAAAAATATTCAAGATTCAGGTCCTCACTCACTGTCAACATTTAATCTGTTTGTGATAGGGACACAGACACACACAGACAGGAGTGAAACCAATACACCCTTGCTTGCGCTTCGCGCTTGCAGGTGTAATAAACTTAGACCCACTATAGTTAGGCTACACTTGGTGGCTCCTATGACTCCCCATCACATTACAGTATAGTCATGGCTAAATTTAGGTGAAGTTTGATAACCAGAGAATTAAATAATGCATCCTACTGTACTGTACTATTCTCAATAAAAGCATCTGAGCCTCAAATAAATCTTTTATACCACCAACCAAAACAGCATTTCACACAATTATCATGATTCATGACCAACTTTTCAAAAAAGTCTGGACCAGCATAGATTTTATGGTAAAATGTTGGTCTTGGCTTGGGTATGTAATCTAAAATTAAAACAGTAGAGATGAAGCTAAGTGGGTTTTTTTTTTTTTTTTGTAAGTCTGTGTGGAGAAAGTTCTGCATCAATATGGCTGGCATTACCTTCACACAGGCAGCAAGGAAAAGTAAATGAACAATACTTTATTAATATTTTTGCAGTCTTGGTGATTTGAAACAATGAGTAATATGTTGTGTATTTAGCCTGTATACTTGTTTCCCTGATTTAAAAGACGTCTTTCTCACGTAAAAATACGATTTTTGGCGAGTTTTGACGTCACCATCTGTGCGCGCTGTCGCTGTTGGACCAATGAGATTTCAGCAGTGAGATTCAAATTTGCCGCTCGAATTTCTCCCTCGCATTTGCTCCCTTCTGCTCTACCAGCGACACATGAAAATCAAGCATCCTCTCTTCCAGTCACCTGCAAACTTGGAGGCATCGAACAGTCTCTACTTGAACAGAGTAAGAACTTTTAATTTGTGTAAAACATTTCTGCCTAGAGATATTTGTTTTGTATGAAACCGACTGAGTGTAAAATGCATTTGTTACAATAGCCTAACATTAGCTATGTGAATAGTTCTATTCCAAGGCTAAGCTAGGAACGTTAGCTAGCCTTGATAACGTTAGTTAGTTAGCTAGTAAGTAACCAGCTAGCTAACGTTAGCTATAACTTTAGCTTCCTAGATATTTGCAGCTTAGTATATGGTTGATCCAGTGCCGTCGTTAGGAATCCCAGGGCCCGGGACAGAATCTGTTATGTGGGCCCTCCCAACCACCCTCCACAGAAAAAGAAACACACCACCATCAACATGATGGAAATAAGCGCTTAAATATAACTTGTACAACATTTTGTTATACGTGCCAAACACATTCCCAACATACGATTATAAAATGTTATTGCACGTAGTCTTGGCTACAAATTGTACCGGAGTTTTAATGTATTTTAAGATGTATTTTCTTTCTGTGTAGGATGGGCTACCTAGGCTACGTGATTCATTTAACGTTATGCTATATGAGAAGACTTTTAATCACGTTGTATTGCTGTCACACGAACGGTTCAAGTGAAAAGAAAACAGGTCCTTATGAAATTCGTAAGCCTAGCCTAGGCCGACTTGTTGTTTATCGGAAGAGTGCATTGCCTGTAGCCTACCCCATTTACAATAATATATATATATATATTTTAATTATTGAACTTTAATTGTGTATTTCAAAGGCATTCATTTAGTCTTGTGAATATAACAGAAAGTAATTAATGGTTTCATATTATTTCAGTAGAACAATATCTTGCCTTAAATAATCTGTATGTCTTGATGCCAAATTCAGAGTAAAAATGTATATCTATAGTTTTGAAGCTTTTAAACGTAAGATGACAAGCTAACACCGGAGTTTCGTATAGGCTACGGAGACCCAGCAATTTGTCTCCAGTAACGTTAACCCGTAGCGAGCCTTTCGCGGCTACAAACGTTTAAACATTTATGGCACTCCAAATGTAAAAGGGACGTAACTCGTTTGATATTTGGATTAGAGAATTTTGGTATCAATAGAAAGCTTACATTTTTCCTCCTTATTACATTATAAGACTGAAGGATATATGTGATCAATACACATGCTTTTTGCAAGTAATCTTAATGGAACAATGTTATGTGCATGTCCTAATGTCTATTGTTTTTGTACCTCTATAGCCTACCTTAGAAACAACATTGGACAAAGAACATGATAACTGATGTAATTTCCCTCTAAACGTAAGTATTACAGATATCTGTCTGTCCTTTTGCCTCTTCCTCTTGCTCACTCCCTATTTTGGACTTGGTCTGTGTGATCTTCGTTATTTTGGGTATCATTTACAATTTACAGCAAGCATATCTGTAGCACATAGGCCTACAATGATTTAGCTTTTCAGTTGGCTTTGGTGTCTAGGTAACATTAACGTGATTTGTTAACTAACAACTTATTCCATTATGATTGGGATAAATAATAATATAAAAACAACGGCATGAATAAAGAATGAAACCGAAAACATTTAGGCATAGCCTCTATACACATACTGAATCTGCATTTAATCAGAGGTTAGTGCACAGGGTTGTCAAGGTGTAGTCCTGGAAGAGTTTTAGGGATCAGTGCCTTGCTTGCTCAAGAACATATCCCCACCCCCTATGCTGGTCTCCTCCTTTCTTCTTATTCTGGCACTTATGCCTTCAATATTTTGCCCTCTTTGTGTCTCCCTTCCCCCATTCCCTGTTCTCTGAGCTGTTGAACTGTAAGCTGTTGCAACTGTTCAGAAGGTCCAGGAGAAAGGGGTTATAACGGCAGCAAACCATGTCATGCCACTATCTGCCATGTATCACCAGCCCTGCTTGTTGTCAGCCTGTAACCTGTAGTAAGATGAACACGCAAGATGTGTGTGTGCATGTGCAAGCTTAGTTAAATGCAGAAAAGTATTTGAATCCAAAACATACTATTTGAAGCCAGGTCTGATATACACAGTTATCCTTCTCACTCAACACTCATCTATGACAAAACCAGTCAGTAATAGTGATGTTTTCCTTCCTCAGACAATTGAAGATAAAGTGGTGTCTTGTGGTGTCTTCAACCAGTTGTAAGTTCAGTGTTTAACTCACTCATTCACACACACATACGCACACACACAACCTCTTCCAGACATGTTATCTGAACAATGCAAGTGAGACAGACCATGCAAAAAAAAAAATGTATTACTCCAATGATAAAATGTGTCCATGTGTCAGGCCAGTCCTTTTTACGATCTGTGAGTCTTGTTTTTTCCAGACGTAGGCTTCATTTAGGGCCTTCGCTCAGTGAACATGTAAAGTTCAGGACTCAAGCTTGCATCATCCTAACTTCTTCAAAAATCACCTTGGAAATTAAAGCATAATCCATAATCCTCCGGTTGGTTGGTGTGAGTAAAGTTAAGGATGAGGACACTGTTTTTTCAAAACAATGCCGATATAACTGTTAATCACTCATTTTTACCAAGTGTTTGATCATCCAGGCATCATTTTTGAATTACTCGTGTAACATACTCGAATTCAAGTACTTTCATAAAATATAGTTCTGTGTGCCGTTTACGGTAGGCTGCCTCAGATTGGTGCGTTGGACAGTACTGTAACTCATTTGTAAATATCAGTGAGCTAGTTACAGTTGAAGTCGGAAGTTTACATACACTGAGGTTGAAGTCATTAAAACTCATTTTTAACCACTCCACAGATTTCATGTTAGCAAACTATAGTGTTGGCAAGTCAGATAGGACATCTACTTTGTGCATGACACAAGTACTTTTTCCAACAATTGTTTATGGACAGATTATTTCACTTTTAATTCACTATATCACAATTCCAGTGGGTCAAGTTTACATACAGTTACACTAAGTTGACTGCCTTTAAATTTTCAATATTTGGTTGCATATCCTTTGCATACCATGACTTCCTGATGTCTGTGACCCAACAACATCAAAAGACTCTTGATAACTTATTTGCTGGTACTCTTACAAGCGATACTATAATGTCTCTGCATATGAATGGATCTCTATGGGAATTGGGGGGTAGGACTAGATTTAGCTGTAAATTACACTGGAACAGTATGGAAACACATGGTTGGCTAAATGACTCTTAAGTCATCAAGGGTCTGACGTATCAAACAAGCCAAAACCATCACTCTACTGCCAGAAATACAGTAGATATGGATGGATAACTTGAAGGGTTTCTTCTCCTGACTTATTTTTCAATAGAGTTCAATAAGAAAATTAGTCAGGACAAACGACCCTTAAAGTGATCCATCCATATCTACTGCATATCTGGCAGCAGAGCGATGGTTTGAGGCTTGTTTGATACCTCAGACCCTTGATGCCATTTCGCCTAACATGTGTTACATACTGTTCCAGTGTAATTTACAGCTAGATCTAGTCCCACCCCCCAATTCCCATAGAGATCCATTCAAATGCCGAGAAGTTATAGTATCGCTTGTAAGAGTACCAGAAAATAAGATATCAAGAGTCTCTTGATGTTGTTGAGTCACAGGAAGTCATGGCATGCAATGGATATGCGAACAAATATTTAAAATGATTACTTTATTCTATATTATGTTAAACTGTCCAATATTTTTTGATGCCCGTAAATGGGGAGAGACTGTACAAAAGGTTCTATAATTTCTAAACAGTTCATCCGATATGGATGAAAATACCCTTAGATTACAGTCTGCACTTCAACCTCATTGTCGTTTGTATCCTTTCAAACTCAAAAGTGCTAGAGTACAGAACCAAAATAACAGAAAATGTGTCACTGACCAATGAATTATGGTGCTCACTGTTGATGGATGAAATGGAGCTGTGAATATGAAGACAATTTTGTTGCCAGATGGTCTGGGATACACTTTGAGCTAAGAGTTCAGGTTGGGGGCTCAGTGGTGGCTACTTGACTGCACAACTAATGCTATTAGCCGCACATAGTTACAGTGTATAGGTCTTCAATCCAGACTCACACTTGTTTCTGCTTGTCTGCCCTCCTGTCAGTGGTGATGAAGCTGGTCTGGTAAACGGCAACAGTGGAGATGGTCATTCTCTCCTCTTCCAAGCCAGAAGAATCTCATAGGACCAGCAACCAGAAAACATCAGCTGTCTTATCGTAATGATCTACTGCCTGTAGCAACCCTATCATGAAGGTAGGCAGAAATCTGTCTTCTCGACCTATCATGTTTGTTTGTATGCCATGTTTGGTGGTGGCTGCGGGGGGTATCTGAACATGATCATGATGTAACATTAAATGACCATACTCAGTGTTTCCCCTAGGATGGAGTTGTAGCAGCGGAGGTGAAGCACTTATATATATATATATATATATTTTTATTTTATTTTAAATCCTATAAAAAAAAAATTGTGCGCTCACAAAGCGCACCCTGCCGGGAGGTTTCTTTGTGTCTGCTGGCACCAGAAGGGCTCTCCAGGCCTAAGTACATACAGTACAGTCAAGGACAACTACAGGCAGGGGCGTAGGTTTCATTTGAACATTGGGGGGGGGGGGGGGACCACAAACAGTCCTCCCCCAGAAAACTTTGAGCCTTTTAAAACTAATTTCCTGCATTTCTACACAACCTCACCAAGGGCATTTTCTAAAATAAAATGTTTTATTTATGAACATTTTGGAGAAGTTTATTTTTTTTTTTTTTCCCCAAAGCACTAGGTGAGATTTGAGATGCTTACTAAAGCCATGGTAGGCTAATCAATACATTAGTGGATAAGATAAGTTTATAACATTTTAAACTCTGGCAAACTCGGTCCTGGGGGCCCCCTGTGTATGCTGGTTTCCGTTCCAACCACAATTGCAATCCCAAAATTTTAACAAGCTGTTAATTTTTCTTAATTAGGTGTTTTTCATGTTTAGAGGGATTATTTACCCTCTTAAGACAAATTATGTCAGAAATAGTTATGCATACCATGAAGACTATGCCATGTTCACATTGTGCTTACAGTGCTATCTTGCAAACAATAATACAAGGTAACATTTTTTTAAACTGATCAATTTAAAGACTGTGGTGAATCAATAGGCTCCTAATTCAGTAGTTGAACACTTGTGTTTTAAGTTCCTTAATTTTTCCTTAAACTTATTAACACAATGCAGGTTTGGCTCATTATCATTTGCTTTGTCTTTTGGATTGTTCATTATTTACCAAGTCTCTAGTTTTAGTTGCCAATGTGTCCACAATTTCACCAATTAGGAGCCTATTTATTCACCTCAGTCTTTAATTTGTTTAATTTGATCAGTTAAAACATTTTTACCTCTCTTTTTGTAATTGTTTGCAATATAGCACATACATTGCTATTTCTAACATAATGTGGCTTCAGAAGGGAAATAATCCCTCTAAACATGAAAGACACCTAATTAAGAAAAATCAACAACCTGTTCAAATTCTGGGATTGCAATTGTGGTTGGAACGAGAACCAGCATATGCAGGGAGCCCCAGGACAGAGGGGGGCCCCAAGAACCACTGCCTTTAGTGGTAGTCGTCGACATCCCAATTATGGTATTCACATTTCTCTGAACTTCTAAATTAGGCTAATTACAGTGTCTTAGTGTCGCCGCTTGCGAATACATCAGCCTCTCATGTTGCACTGCAGGGCAATAAACATTTTACGGAACCAAATAGCCTACATTTAAGAAGCTACAACTGTTTTCTGATGAACCCTGAAGACATTCTCTATTCAATTGTCCAGCAACGTCGACATTTCCACAGTGCTACCTAACGTTATCGCACTCGCGGCTGTAATACATTGCTTGTTGTTATGAAAAAACATGTACTTTTTTTAACGTGTATATATATAAGGCATAGACTAGAAAAATAAGGAGTAGTTAGCTAGGTTAGGAACAGCGCCTACAGTAGCCTAGCCTACCTGAATGGGGAAATTTCTGGGTCGGCGGTTCTTTTATTCACTGGGGATTTTGATTTGATTTTCAGTTGTGAGGACTGTCAGGTGAAACGTAGCAAAGGCCGCCTATACACCAAAAAAAACCATCTGCTGTACCCCCGTAACGAGCGTCTCGATTTCATACTCCGTTGAAGTTTCTCGTCTTTTTTAGCGGTCTGACTTCTCCATTACAACCAACCTGATTATAACATATCCATAACGTTACACAAAACACTGGCTAAAACACTGGGTTATGGGAATTGAAGTCCATAGTATTATCGGCTTGAGCAATCACCTCTAATTGTTGACTACATATCCCATTTGTGCTTTCATAAACTCGAACTTGTCGTGGCCATGAGATAAACCATTGCTACTGTTTGAAGTAGCGAGGGGGTGGGTCAATAATTCATACTATGTTTACGGGCGTTACATATCTTTCCGCATAAATTCAAGTCATTTTTTACCGTTGGTGCAACCTTTATTGACTGTAAGCTTTACATCAATTATGGTTGGGGGGGACAATTCGACTCTTTCCAAACATTGGCGGGGACACATCCCCCGTTTCCCCGAATTTAATTCTTTCTTCCTGTCGTTCCCTTCCCTTGATTCAAGGGAATTCACATTGAAGCAAGGGAAGGGAATGACAATAAGAAAGCATTCATTTTGGATCCGAACGCAGTCCAGCACTTCAAAATGTTGTACATCTATGGCCTTCTCTCGCCAGAACAGCTGCATTTGCTAGCTAGCACCATTAACATGAAGCAAGTTGTGTCAACGTTACACTACTTGCTTCACGTAGGCCTATATCATTAGTTAGACTGCTAAATGACTGTGACCCATATCACCCACTGGGTGACCATTTACGTCCACTGGGTGTTGGCTAGCGGCTAGCTAGCTGTCATTCATTCTTCCAATAGAGTACTCAAGTGACTACGTCACGCTGGTTTCGGAAGTAAATTCCCCATTCATTTAGAGCGTAGACATTAACTAAAACTTACTTTTAAACCATTTCTACTGATTATGTCTTACCATCAATTTCCCGGATTGTTCAATATAACACCCGTTCGCAAACTATGTCGTTTTTCTGGACCAGGTTTGAGTATATTTAACGTTTTAATATTTTTTTTGTGAACATCCCAGCGCTGGCACTGTTTAAAAACTACACGTCCCATAATTTCCTCCGAACGCGCAGCCTTCTCTCCAGACGTTTTCATATAACGTTAGCCAGCAGTAGCACACAGCTCCGTTTTTAAACACCTTTTTCTAACGTTAGCTAGCTAGCTTGAAGGACTTAAAGCTAGAATTGCTTCATGTGGTTAACCGTAGCGCAGTTTCTGACCTTGTCGGGCGGGCTTCTCTACTTAGCAAGCTAACGTTAGCTTGTCTTGGGCGGCACGAGCCTACTCCTATCTGCCACAGAGCAGACAGACGAGATGATATCTTATTGGTCGAGAACCACCCGTGCGTTGCAGTACTGGATATGCAGTGGACTAAAAGTGGACTACAAGTCGAACTACAATCATTAATGCATTACTTTAAAAAATAAAAATTGGAACATGCAATATATGGTCTACATGCTTGTACCACACAGGCTAATCCAGGAACGTTTCGGCTCATTCTATGAATCAGATTTTAAGAAATAGTCGGTAGTCTCTGAAGCCCACTTTTACAGAAAACGAAACGTATGAAGATGGATCTTGCAAATGTTTATTTCACAGATATGTGCTTACTTGCGTATTCCTATCAAATGATTGCGTTTGCTGTAACGTTACTGTGCGATACTCACGTGAAGTCGCAGGACTGTTTTCCCTTCGGCGAATGATAATCCTGTATCCGTGATCAACATTGCTTGCTTGTTGACATCTACCCGGTGTTTGTTGTTATAATCGTTGTGCTGACATTATCATATAGGCCTACACTTAGGTAAGCGCAAGGTTTCTCGTTTATATGCTTTACTCACAAGTGTGTGAATTGACCTGTATATGAAGCGTCCGTAGCGCAAAATAATATAGTTTCTAAAGAGAAAAGACGGACCATTTGACGGCCATATACGACCTTGCTGAAAGTTAGCTTTGCTTAGAAAGGTTGGACACAATCGCATTTCAAATGAGTTTATGACAGCAACTTTTCCATGAAAGCGCTTTACGTTTAAAATGTTTTTACGTTACTCTAAAACGTTTACAAGGCTGTTTACTCCAGCATTTTGAAGGGGAGAGAGTGAATTGTTTTGTTTACAAAAAAGTTTTAAAAATTAAATTAAATTCTGCAGCGGCGGTCATATTTCAGCAGCGGCGTAACGCTGCTGCTAGGTGCATATAGGGGAAACACTGATACTACCCTTTTTGACACATGGGTCCTTTGTCACTCTTATAGGCTGATTCCTCAAAACCGCTTTTTAAAAATATCTTTCTGTGATTGAGATATCAGTTTATTCATGATTGTTATTGAAGTCTGATGTCTCTGAAAGCAAACACAACACCAAACTTGCCACACTTAATCAAATATATTATGTTGATGAAATCCACTCTTAGGTTTCTAAATTTATGTCAATTGTGCCATAGGTTAATCCTTATCGTCCCATGCATATACAGGCATATGGGATTTATGGTTTATGGCACAGTGGACCAAAAATTTGAAACCTACGTAGACGTAATCATCAGAATAGCATTTTGATGAAGTGTGGTAAGTTTGATGTGATTTTGAGGTTTTTAAATGTTTTGAAACAAATCAAGACATCAATAACAATCATGAGTAGGCCAATCTATATCTCAGTAACAAAAGAGGATATAAAAATAAAAACAGTGTTGAGGAATTAAATCCTTAAAGTAACAAAGTGACAAAGGACCCACATGTCAAGAAGGGTGGGATGGTCCTTTAAATAAAAATGCACAGTCCTTTCCTATAAAGCAACAGGCCGACATTGTGGGAAATACATGTACTGTATTTGCCGTCTTACCCAGAGTCAGATGAGAAGATATCAATTTCATCTCTGTGTCTGGGTACATGCTAGCCGAGCTTAGCACAAAGACTGGAAGCAGAGGGAAACGGCTAGCCTAGCTCTGTGAAGAAATACCTTCCAACAATTCCAAAGCTGTCATATTTGCACGTTGTATGCTGTGTATTTAGTATGTGTAGAAATCAAAATGTAAAAGCAAAACATCGTTGTTTTTCGTAGCAGTTGTGGTTGGAGATTTTTTGATGGATCTGTGGTTGCAGCTTCAAGAAATATATGCAACCACAGATTTGTCTAAAAAATTTAGTTGAGTGTACTGGCTCATCCAGGTGGTTGCTACACATTGGTAGTCTCCAGGGCTCCCTTGTAAAAGAGATATATATCTCAATGGGACTCACTGGTTAAATAAAGGGATATTATTATTTACATTTTTCTGTTTCCCACATTCTGTTTTAAGAGTTTAACTCTCCTCTTCTCTTTCTTTTGTCATTTTTCCTAGGAAAGTAGCTGATGTTCAGTTGTTCACCCACAATGTCTTTGAAGAGGCCTGTACCAGTGTGTCCATAACCCTCAACCTGGTCTCTGTCATCCTCTGTTGTAGTGGTAACCCATGGAATTTTACCGTAAAATAATATGCAGTTATTAAAGCAGCCTAAGCATATTGATGGTGTTCTTACTTTAATGTGAATACATAATTTTACTGTAATATTACCACTTACTTTAGGTGTATATTTTGGCTATAGGTTGTTGAAAGTTGTGAGATTTTTAATGCAATTTACTGCTGTGCTGATTAAAACAAATATTAAATTGTCAAATTTTACTATTGTAATTTCAGTTTCAAATATGTTACATTTGATTTTATTGTAATTGTATTGTTCACTTATTTTATGGCAATCAATGTATTTTATGAATATATCATATTTTATCAAAATAAAATGTTGAATTTACACTAAATCTTTTCTCATTCTTTAAAATGGCATGCTGTATGTAGATTGTACAGCCAAAGCACGCTTTTTAATGTTACGGTTAATGTTTGGCATGTTGGACCGTTTTTAAACTTTACGCTTTTTTGACATTCTTTCTGATTGCATATACGTTTGGAATTTTTCTGACAATACACATTTTTTTGATGTTGTACATTTGACTGTTTTTTAACTTAACGTTATTTGACATTCTTTCTGATTACAGTAGAAACGTTTTTTGAACTTACGGATATTGCTTGGCAGCCTGTGCTGCCAGACTTTTGACTGTTTTTTAACTTTACGTTATTTGACATTCTTTCTGATTACAGTAGAAACATGTTTTTTGAACTTACGGATATTGCTTGGCAGCCTGTGCTGCCATGCATTTGACCGTTTTTTAACTTTACGTTATTTGACATTCTTTCTGATTACAGTAGAAACGTTTTTTTTAACTTACGGATATTGCTTGGCAGCCTGTGCTGCCATGCATTTGACCGTTTTTTAACTTTACGTTATTTGACATTCTTTCTGATTACAGTAGAAACATGTTTTTTTAACTTACGGATATTGCTTGGCAGCCTGTGCTGCCAGACTTTTGACTGTTTTTTAACTTTACGTTATTTGACATTCTTTCTGATTACAGTAGAAACATGTTTTTTTAACTTACGGTTATTGCTTGGCAGCCTGTGCTGCCAGACTTTTGACTGTTTTTTAACTTTACGTTATTTGACATTCTTTCTGATTACAGTAGAAACACGTTTTGTGAATTTACGGATATTGCTTGGCAGCCTGTGCTGCCATGCATTTGACCGTTTTTTAACTTTACGTTATTTGACATTCTTTCTGATTACAGTAAAAACATGTTTTTTGAACTTACGGATATTGCTTGGCAGCCTGTGCTGCCAGACTTTTGACCGTTTTTTAACTTTACGTTATTTGACATTCTTTCTGATTACAGTAGAAACACGTTTTTTGAACTTACGGATATTGCTTGGCAGCCTGTGCTGCCATGCATTTGACCGTTTTTTAACTTTACGTTATTTGACATTCTTTCTGATTACAGTAGAAACATGTTTTTTGAACTTACGGATATTGCTTGGCAGCCTGTGCTGCCAGACTTTTGACTGTTTTTTAACTTTACGTTATTTGACATTCTTTCTGATTACAGTAGAAACATGTTTTTTTAACTTACGATTATTGCTTGGCAGCCTGTGCTGCCAGACTTTTGACCGTTTTTTAACTTTACGTTATTTGACATTCTTTCTGATTACAGTAGAAACACGGTTTGTGAACTTACGGTTATTGCTTGGCAGCCTGTGCTGCCAGACTTTTGACTGTTTTTTAACTTTATGTTATTTGACATTCTTTCTGATTACAGTAGAAACACGTTTTGTGAACTTACGGATATGGCTTGGCAGCCTGTGCTGCCAGACTTTTGACCGTATTTTGACGTTTTTTTTTTTTTACAGTGCACTCAAACTGGTCCACGTGATGAAAGAATGACTGTAGGACTTTCTTAAATTGGATGATTATTATACAGAAATCGTTTGCCAAGAAAAGATGGAGGTGTTACATCTCACCGGTTCTCTGTTCTTACTTAAGATTTTAATTTGAAACTATTGTCCACCAATTCATCCCCATCCATATTTAAGAAAAACCTCATACAAACAGAAATTAATCACGTGTGTGTGTGTGTTTACTGTTAAAAGACTAAGATCGCTGGGTTTTAACGGTGAATTGCAGCAATTTCAAATAGGTTTGACAGGCATTGGCTTCCATATTCTTCAAGACAATTGAAAAAGATGTGCTAGCGCGTCATGTCCGCGCGCACACGCGCACCCGAGCATGCGACCGCTCTGCGCACCACTCTTTTCCTGCCGTTAATTTTATGATCCACGTGCAGGCTTTTCGTGTTTTTACTTTTTTTAAGAATTCTTACTGTGGGGGCCGTCCCTTCCGACATTTTACTGGAATTGTTTTTCTTCATATTATGAGTTTTAGATTCATATCGATACTTGGCTGCCTACACAGGCTGCCACATCTTCTGTGGAAAACAATGAGTTATCAGCGCAAGCACATACTGTAGGCGATGTGTCTCAGGTACTAGTTGGAATAAAACCTTTACCTAAACTTTCCAAAACAAATAGGGGGTTACACCGGCCTGGGGATTTTTATTTATCATTAAAGGAATTGAACAAGTCCCAAATGAAATGCGCAACCAGAATAAACAGCCAAGGCAGGCAGTCATAATTCATGTCAGGTGATACGAAAGCGAGGAATGAGTGCACAAAGTTGCCCAACTGGGAGCGATTGCTGTTCTATAAATGGCCACTAGGGTGGGAACCGTTGAGAAAAGCTTAATACTCAAAGGCACAGTGGAAGGGCTGGGAAACAGAACACAATATAACCAGAGAGGGTATTGAGACTAGAGAATCTTTGATATAACCAGCTATTGTTCTTAACGGCAGTGTGGGCTGTGCCAACAACACACAGTGCAGCTCTCACACACAAATAATGTGTTATATAACTTTGACCTTATGTAAATCAGCCTGGCATATGCCAAGGTACGCACAATACAGACAGACACACACACACACACACACACACACACACACACACACACACACAGGAGCTGGTTTCACTTGCGTAAACACTGAAAAAGTGAATTACTGATCAGCATACTGTAGTAACTAAATGCTCAAATACCAGTGACTCTGGACTTTACACCAGTTAGGAGTAATGCTTAGAGTGGTGTAGTGCTGAAAGCTGCAGTTTGGAGTCGTGCTTAAACTGCAGTTTGGAGTTGTGCTAAACCTGCAGTTTGGAGTCGTGCTTAAACTGCAGTTTGGAGTTGTGCTAAACCTGCAGTTTGGAGTTGCGCTAATGCTGCAGTTTGGAGTTGTGCTAATGCTGCAGTTTGCAGTTGTGCTAATGCTGCAGTTTGGAGTTGTGCTAATGCTGCAGTTTGGAGTTAACTGCACCTTTGATCAAGGTTTGTGGTGCTTGAGTAAAGTTGCATCTGTAGAGCTGATGAAAGACATATGTGGATGCGTGTGTCCACTGAACACAGAAAGTAGAAGCAGGTGTGTCTGTGTGTGGTGTGTGTGTTTGGAGCACCTGCTGTCTCCCACAGTCCTACTCTCTTGTTGTTGTTTCAACAAAGGATATTGCATTCCTGTGGCAGGTCACGTGATCAGACTCCCAGCCCCCCCGTGGTAGGGGTGGGGGCAGCATGCCTGCTGCATTAGACAGAGGATACGATTTCACAGGGCTTTGATCACCCCCACCCTGGCACCCACACACATGGCTCAAATCACCCACACACATGGCTCAAATCACCCACACACATGGCTCAAATCACCCATGCACACATGGCTCAAATCACCCGCACGCACGGCTCAAATCACCCACACACACACGGCTCAAATCACCCACACACACGGCTCAAATCACCCACACACAAGGCTCAAATCACCCACGCACACACACGGCTCAAATCACCCACACACAAGGCTCAAATCACCCACACACAAGGCTCAAATCACCCACGCACAAGGCTCAAATCACCCACGCACACACACGGCTCAAATCACCCACACACAAGGCTCAAATCACCCACACACAAGGCTCAAATCACCCACGCACACACACGGCTCAAATCACCCACACACAAGGCTCAAATCACCCACACACACGGCTCAAATCACCCACGCACACACGGCTCAAATCACCCACACACACACAGCTCAAATCACCCACGCACACACACGGCTCAAATCACCCACACACAAGGCTCAAATCACCCACACACACGGCTCAAATCACCCACACACACATGGCTCAAATCACCCACACACACGGCTCAAATCACCCACACACACACAGCTCAAATCACCCACGCACACACGGCTCAAATCACCCACACACACACGGCTCAAATCACCCACACACACACGGCTCAAATCACCCACACACACACGGCTCAAATCACCCACACACACACGGCTCAAATCACCCACACACACACGGCTCAAATCACCCACGCACACACGGCTCAAATCACCCACACACACACGGCTCAAATCACCCACACACAAGGCTCAAATCACCCACACACACATGGCTCAAATCACCCACACACACACGGCTCAAATCACCCACACGCACGGCTCAAATCACCCACACGCACGGCTCAAATCACCACACTTAAACCCTTCTGCGACCATGAGAAAATTCACCCACTGCACGAGAAGAGGGCAGAGAGTACTAAAGCACTTTATAGGAAGCTTAAAAGTTTCACAGACACACAGACTGACATACTCTATGTGGCAGAGTAGCAGACACACCAACACTAATGCAGATCTGGTTAAGTTCCTGATAATCTCGTTGTCAGTCTGGATATAGTATGAGTGTCTGCCAAATTCTAGTAATGTAATGTAATGGTGTATACCCAGGATAGGTTAATGCTAGTATTGTAATGTAATGGTGTATACCCAGGATAGGTTAATCAACAACATTATGGGCCTTTGTTGCTGAGTTTATTTGGTGCTTATGCATAATTTGGGTTGTCTGGTCTTTATGGGGTGACTGCATTGATTTAAGCTCTGTACCTGAAGATCACAGATCCATAGAGCGAAAGAACACCACAGTAAAATATTCAGTCATAAGTGAACTCTGGACCCATTTAAAACACGATTAGTGTTGAAACAACACCAATTCTTTTTTTACCGTGTATTTCCCTGACTGAGCCTAGGCCAGTGGCCCCTAACACTCTTCCTGCAGATATACCGTCTTGTAGGTTTTCACTCAACCCCAACAACGCACACCTCAGTCTGCAGCGAGATATCTCATTGAGCTGGTGATTAGTAGAATCAGGGGCCACATGTATAAAACTCTGAGTAAAATAATGCGCAAAATAATGCTCAGGGAGAAAATCGGAAATCTGCTTACGCAAAGTTTTGCACTTTCTCCTTCTGTCTTTCGATCACGGTGTCGCCATATCACACTGATTCCAAACATTGCGTACGCATGGCGTCCAGCGTGTGCAGAGGTACGCAGATTCGCACAGCACGTGCTGCGCGGAACCTCCCGTACGCAGCTTTCTGAGGGCATTTTTCTGCTCAGCACGGTTTATACATGTGGCCCCTGGTGTGCCAAATTAGGGTTGAAATGAAAACCTACAGGAAGGCAGATCTCCAGGAAGAGTGTTGGGGACCGCTGGTTTTAGTAAGTTTAATTTCAGCCAGGCTGTTGAGACTGTCACCAGAGAGGAGTGTAGAGTTCCATACAGGCATGACCTCTACAGAGGACATGTCTTCTCTTAGTCACATATCTATCTAATCTCTTTAAATACAGCTGATCTCCTTACCATGGTGATAACCAAACCAAACCAAAACCACACTCCCCTCGGGCCTTAGGGTGGAGTCACGCAGTGTCAATATTTGACGGGCGAATCCTTTCCTACGTCAATCGTGAGTGATGAGTGACAGGTCAGCCGAAGCGATCGTCAGGGGACAGAACAGTTTGTTCACAGCGTGGGCGGGGGCTGTTGTGTCTGATGACATAGCCATGACTTTCACCCTAAAGCATGCTGGGAGTCAGGGCTGATGATACACAAGACCACGGCAAGAGAAACCAGACTCACAAACAGCACAGAGGCACTAATAGCAGCAGTGTGTGGGTTTGATTGCATTTGTGTCTGAAATAAGTGAAAGAATTCAGAGACTTTCGCCTGAAGCAAAGCCCAGAGCATTCATACTGAGTCACGCTGTCAGCCGCCTGCTGCTTATTTTTATTTTGTATTTTAATTTCAGTTTCTCTACTCGTTTTCCAGTCATGCTTTCAGGAACACGCGCACATCATTAATCACGCACAATTGCCAAACACAACACGATCCCCTCCTCCCCTCTCCCCTCCTCCCCTCTCCCCTCCTCCCCTCTCCCCTCCTCCCCTCTCTCCTCCTCCCCTCTCCCCTCCTCCCCTCTCCCTGCTCCATCCCTCCATTCTCCAATCCCCTCTCCCCTCTCTCCTCCTCCCCTCTCCCCTCTCTCCTCTCCCCTCCTCCCTCTCCCTGCTCCATCCCTCCATTCTCCAATCCCCTCTCCTCCTCCCCTCTCCCCTCCTCCCTCTCCCTGCTCCATCCCTCCATTCTCCAATCCCCTCTCCTCCCCTCTCTCCTCCTCCCCTCTCCCTGCTCCATCCCTCCATTCTCCAATTCCCTCTCCTCCCATCTCTTTATCACTCTCTCCCCCCCCCCCCCCCCACCACCCATTTACCTGGTAAATATCTCGTTGTCAAGGGTAACCAAGAGGGCACGATTCTCATTTTAATAGCTCTGTAAATGAACACCATTTCAAACGGCATTTTTCCGGTTTATTGATATGATTGCTGCACTCCTGCATGAGTGACATGGTTGATCTTATGGTCTTATGGTGCATTTGCATAGGGACATAGTCACCGACGCAAACTAGCACGCAGCAACCCCCACCTCCCACTCCGTAGAATTAACTCTGTTAGAGTAGATTTTACTCTGACAGAGTAGATTTTACTCTGACAGAGTACATTTGATTCCTATTGGACTCATACTGGAGTTGAATTAACATTGGATATAATACTGTGTAAACTAAGAACTGGTGTAGGTTGCACATCCCTGATCATATTTCGTATTGTATGACCCCTGAGCAGGTTTCTATGTTCCTTGTGTGAGTTTTTCAATCTTCGTAATCAATAAATATTGTGAAAGAAGCAGAAGAAGACCCTCCTGTTTAACTTCATATCTGGAAGATAAGGACAAAACAAGATCGCAGTAGCTCTGAACAGAGCAGTCTCATCTAAATGTCCTCGCAGCTCGTCTCGTGACTCGAGTTTCGAAAAGATGACGCTGGACAAAAATACCCCGTGATGGACAAGAGGATTTGACAACAAACAGTTTTTGTTTTACCCATGATCAATGTCAATATGTCTTTTTTCTCTCTCTAGCTCTCTCTAACTCCCTCCTCTCTTTCTCTCTCTCTCTCTCTAGCTCTCTCTAACTCCCTCCTCTCTTTCTCTCTCTCTCTCTAGCTCTCTCTAACTCCCTCCTCTCTCGCTCTCTCTAGCTCTCTCCCTCCATTCTCTCCCTCACTCTCTCTCACTCCCTCTCTCTCTAGCTCTCTCTCTCAATTCTCTCCCTCTCTTACTCCCTCCTCTCCCTCTCTCTCATCCATCTTTCACCCTGGTGGGAAGGCCTGCTGGATATGGATTTGAATTGTAGACTAAACAAGAGAAAGAAAAGAGACGTGAGTGAGAAATACACAGAGAGAGAAAGAGGTAGATGGAGGAGAAAAGGGAAAACAGACATAAAAGGCAGGGGTTTTAAAAGCGCAATATATGGGTAAAGAGAGACGGAAGGCCTGAGAACAGCACATACATGGGAAGGGTTAAGTAATCTAAACACAACCAAAAATAACAGAGCACCTAGAGACCTGAAAAGCAAAATGAGTTACCATAGAGAATTAGGGAGGGAGGGAGAGAGGGAGAGAGAGAGAGAGAACAAGAGAAAGAAAGGAGTGAGAGAGGGATTGGCTTTGAAAGCGAAAATGAAAAAAAAACTCAGAGAACACACACAAAAGACTGGAAAGCTGGTGAAAGAAGGGAGGAATGACGGCACGATGGGGAGAGAAGGGAAAGAAGGGAAAGGAGAGAAGTGAGAGAACGCGGGGAAACGAGTGTGACAAAAAGACAGAGAAGGGGGAAAGAAAGTGATGACAGGGATGATATAAACAGATGAACAGGAAGAGCAGGATGAAGCATCCCTGATTTACATTCCAGTCTGAGGAGCTTCCTGTCCAGCTCAGAGAAAGAGCAGCCCATAGAAGGAGAGAAAGCCGAGAGGAAGCACACACACACATAAACACACACGCACACGCACGCTCACACACACACACACACACGCACACGCACACTCACACACACACACACACACACACACACACACGCACGTACGCAACACACGCGCACACACACAAACACGCGCACGCACACGTGCACAAACACACACACACATGCACACACTCACTCACACTCACACACACACACACACACACACACACACACATGCACACACATGTACACGCATGCACATACGCACATACACGCATGCACACACAGACACACACACACGCACATACACACACACACCGCTTTAGCACTGGTCTCTAAACATTTACTTTGTGTACAGAACACGTCGTCCAAATATTTACCTGATGGAGGAGAACAGGGTGACCGACTGGCAGTCTGCACTGTACAATGAGAGGCTGCGTATGTCTGGCAGTCTGCACTGTACAATGAGAGGCTGCGTATGACTGGCAGTCTGCACTGTACAATGAGAGGCTGCGTATGACTGGCAGTCTGCACTGTACAATGAGAGGCTGCGTATGACTGGCAGTCTGGTGCTTTTAACCCCGGTTTAAAATCACAAATATGCCATTAGAATGTTCTTAACTGAAGATTCTAATGCTGATGTAACAATCACTACTGGTAATGGAAAGCAATGGAGTTCTAGAACACTGACTTTTGAAAAAAACATTCCAAAAAAACTGCCCTTCAAAGGGTTTTAAGGGACAGAGCAACACTGAATATGAATATGTCAACAGGACAAAATACTGCTTTTCAATCACAAATTATTATGATTTTTTTTGTGAGAGAAAAACACCCCGAGCGGATTCTGTTCAAAGCACTTTATGGACTCACATCACCATCGCCACGACATAAACAGCCACCCCCTTCTCCTGCCACAACAAATGTCCCTTTGTCATGTCTTAACATATTTTCCAGTGAAGTCTTGAAAACAAAATAAGGTCATATACAACCATAATGTATGCTCTGTGGGTAGAGTGAGCAGCGGTGTTTTTTCTGTGGCATTTCCTTTTAGCAGGAGGAGAGAGACAGGAAACTCCATCTCTGGGCTTTTGGGGAGCCCCCCCCCCCCCCCTACATTGAGAGCGACGGTCCGCCCACACCTTCTCTTTTCTGTTGTTCAAAAACACCTTTTCACACATTTTCAGACTGCCCCTAACCTCGCGAACTGCGTTTCTGGGAGACGCGATGGTAAAGTCAGTAAAAAACCACGTGCAGATGTGTAATCCTTTTTTCGTATCTTCCTTTATTTCATTTTAGCTGCTAACACAAAAACGACACGAAAGGGACTGTAAATCTGTGTGTGGTTTTTTCAGATTTTACTGCAATAGTTTCCCTCTTGACCAGTAAGTGTGCATAACCCACTGAAGCACTGAATATACTGTGTAAGCAGTAGTTACTTAGATAGACAGATACTGTATTGTCCTCCTATCTATCTATCTATCTATCTATCTATCTATCAGTCTGTCTGTCTGTCTGTCCATCCATGCATCCCACAGGAGTGGTGTCCAGTGGTCCTCCAGCGTGTTTCTGGTTGAGTGCACTGCTTGGAGAGGCCATCTCTGCATGTTAAGGCTTGTCCGCCGTTGGCCTGAGTTTAGCCTCTTTGTAAGAACAGACTGTGCCGGCTCCAGTTGAAGCAGACAGAGGCTCCGTGCCAGAGACATGATATCACAGCTCCATATTCCAGCCTTATGTAACTGTGGACATCCTGTTTGGCTGAGGGGCGCGTGCGGTCACGCCGTGGGACTGCAAGTTCCCTTCAAACACATGTGTGTGCTAACTTTCTCATACATGCAAGGACACACACACGCACACATGCACACACATGCACACACGCACGCACGCACGCACGCACGCACGCACGCACGCACACACAAGCACACACACGCACGCACGCACGCACGCACGCACGCACGCACGCACGCACGCACGCACGCACAAGCACACAAGCACACACACACACACACACACGAGCACAGAATGTAAAGTGAAACAGCTGTGCTTTCACAGCCCTAGCCTTGCTCTGGGACCGGACAGAAAGGAGACAGGGAGAACAGGCTGGGGGAAAAGCTCTGTTCTTTGTCCAAACGATTATGTCAGCTGGAAAATCTCTCTCAAGCATAACCCCTCAACATATAGAATCAGCCCTACGGGGGGGGGGGGGGCAGCAGAATTTAGCAACAAAAGAAAATAAATCTACACAGAAGAGGACAGGTTTGCGCTGACAAACAGACCACTGGTCGGTTGGGAGATATGAGACCAGAGAGGGCGAGAGATTAGCCTTGTTTACAGGCTGGTCTGTGGGTCAGGCAGGGCAGATTCTATAGGACTTAACCACGTGCTGGACATGGCCCCTTACACAATGTAAATAAGTTACATAACGGCAGTGCACACATAGCCGCTGGGACACAGCTGATCCATGTAGCATCAAAAATACGCTCTGACAGGTGGCCGCTTCTGACGAAATTCATCATCTGAAACTCACAGCTGTTGCTATTGGCCACCATTTAAAGACCTGATATATGTCACCCACGTGCACTTTTAAACACACACACACACACACACACACACACACACACACACACACACACACACACACACACACACACACACACACACACACACACACACACACACACACACACACACACGCCATATCGGGAGGGTTAGAACAATTCCAAGGGCCATTCAAAATATGGAATGGGGTGGTGGAGCCCAATGTGTGATCTTTTCATGGGTCCCAAAAACCCTACCGACACACAGATGCACACACAGATGCGCACACACACGCGCGCGCACACACACACACACACACACCACACACACAAACACACAGACGTGCACATACAGACACACACAGGCGTGTGTACACACACTAGGAGAACACACAGAGGCGCACACACACACACACACACACACACAAACGAGCGGATGTTCAACGTTTTCTTTGCATTTTATTTTGGCAGCTGGTGAACTGGCATCAGCTTTGTGCGTTTTTATTACCAAAGTTATTTGTATCAAGCAAAATGTGAGGATTCGCCGCTAGCACATTTTCCTGCCTGATAATGGGAGCGCCTCGAAATTCCCACGCCTCTCCCCGCGGCCGCGACTGTTCCATGCACGCCTGCTCCCAGCGCTGCAGCCTGTTTGTGAATTCCGCCAGCGGGAAACCAGGAACAGCGTTTAGCATGCGCACCCAGTCCCACCGCCCCTCGCTGGTTCGGGATGTTCTAAAAACGCTTACTGTACTTAAATAACAAAGCTAGGAATGCCCAAAATGTGCAGAGATGCAGTTTAACACGAGTAGGCCTGCGGTGTGCGTGCAACAGCACGAGGAAAGTATTTTAAGATAAATGTCTTTAATGCTCATTAAGCCCTTTTTCCTGCTTCTCTGCTTAGCGAGGCTTAATGCGCCTAAGCAATGAGCCAGAATGGATCAGGAAAAACAAAGTTTTTTGCCTAAAATGCATTTTTTCTTAAAAATTCCCATGCTCAGCTTCATCTGTGCAAGTGTTGGTGGCTCTAGCTATATGTACAGGTACATTACACCTGGTTAAGCAGAAAAAACAGTGCATTAAGAAGCATAATGAAGGAGTGCGGGAAATTACCAAACTGAGACTTCTTTCCTGGTCGAGCTAAATGTATTTTACTAAAAATAATGTTCTTGTTCTTTTGCACACTGTTAGTAGTCATGCTAAGTTACGTCCTAGCTCTTTGTTTAGATGCACAGTGGCAGTTCTGGTTCTGAGGGGGGGGGGGGGACAACAGAAGCCAGTTCCCCTTTGACAACAAGCTTGGACCCCCCCCCCTCCCCCCGTGGCCCCCCCTGAATCAGGAGTCTAAAATTACGGAATCACTTTTTGTGATTGTAAGGAGAAATAAGGTTTAATGTAACTGACCCCTTTAACAGAACTGCACCCAGCCTGCCCCCCACCCCTAAAGTTCTGCACGATTCAAGGTCTGTGCATCACTTATAGGCAACCATCAGAAACCCCAGGGCTCACAATAACCTTCTCTAGCATGTATTTGCCAGCTCTAAGAGATTAACATGTACCTGAAAATGTTACATCGAGCTAGCGCGGTGTTTGCATTTGGTTCTATATTGCAGAAGCGTAATAATGCTGCTACAAAGTTATAATATCTTTACATAAAGTGTTGGCTGAAGGCACCACTGTTGAACTATGTGGGCGGCACGTTGATCTTTGAGAACTGCCGGCATCCTTGTATTCAAACAAACGCAAACTGGATTGAAGATTGACACAGATCACGGAATTTACAAGAAGGCTATAGCCTTCTTTTAATTCCGTCTGAGGCAAATAATTAACCAACTGATTTCGGTGTTCTCGCTTAATTTTATACGCTCTCCTGCTGAGGAATGTGTCGTAAACATGTCAAAACACAGACCTCTTGCGCCCGGAGCATGTACACGCAAAGACAAAACAAACCCCGGGGTGGTTCAGTGATATGACAAATAACATTAATGCAGTACACTAACAGCCTTGAGGTGCCAGCGCACACATCCAAGCACAACCTCTCCACATGTCTAAACCAGCCTGGATCGCCTCAGAAGGCTAGGAGAACACCTTTTTACGCATACACACGAACGACACTTTCTGCGCAATAACTACGCTCTGTCTCATCCCGGCATGCTGGGGTGAGATAAGCCTGTGAGATACTGGCAGGGTACGTCCTCTAAGTGTGCTATTCATATTTTATGCCAAACTCAGACTCCCTCTCACACTGCCTTAATCTTCCACCATGCTCTGAGAACATGTACTCCTAGGCACCCCCCCTCTAGATAATAATAATAATATTATTGGATAATAATAATAATAATAATGAGTAGAAGAAAAAGAAGAGGAAGAAGTATATTTGAGAGACGATTAGGCTGTAACGTCAGCACGAATGAAATGCTAACTTAAATATGCATGCAGCACAGGGCCGGTTCTAGGCATAGGCAGCACATGTAGTCCCCTAGGGCTCCATCTGTCTGGAGTGGGGCTCCATCTGTCTGGAGTGGGGTTCTATCTGTCTGGAGGGGGGTTCCATCTGTCTGGAGGGGGTTCTATCTGTCTGGAGGGGGGTTCTATCTGTCTGGAGGGGGGTTCCATCTGTCTAGAGGGGGTTCTATATGTCTGGAGGGGGGTTCTATCTGTCTGGAGGGGGTTCTATCTGTCTGGAGGGGGGTTCTATCTGTCTGGAGTGGGTTCTATCTGTCTGGAGGGGGCACCAACTGATGGAGGGGGGAAAAATCTGTTGAATCCATACTAGAGCGCTACCTGTCTCTACCTCCCTGTACCTCTACCTGTAATGCGTTCCATTCCCAGCGGTCCTCACAATGTCGCCCTGTCGTGAGAAACCTGTGTGTCAGGTGTGTAAAGCATACCTTCCCCTTATGAATCACCTCCTTGTAGAAGGGAGTACATTTTTCTGTGTGTAGACCTCTACCTCTCTCTACCTGTGTCAATAATGCCTCCGTTCCCAGCGGTCCTCACAATGTTGCCCTGTCCTGAGAAACCTGTGTGTCAGATGTGCACAGCGAACCTTCCCCTTATGAATCACCTCCTTCATACAACTGACGTGAGTAAATGTCCAGCTGTGTAACTGCACGTCAATCAGGAACGCAGTGTACCTGCCCAATCTAATGTGTCGATGCTGATGGAACAATCACTACTGGTAACTGAAAGCAATGGAGTTCTAGAACACTGACTGAATTTTGAAAAGAAACATTCCAAAGAAAGCCTACTCAAACCTATTCAAAGGGTTAAACATTGCGAATATTGCGTTTACATTCCGGAACAGTCTGAACCACATTATCATTATAATCCTTCAGTGTAATCATGCTTCTATGAAGGTCAGAACTGCACCCAGATGTAAATAGGACAGAAACATTTTAAAGAATCCCAGGAATGAAAATAAAACTGTAAATCTGTAAATGAAAAGTACGTGAGTAAAAGTACACAAGGCGTATGTAAGCTGTTCTGAATGAAGACTAATAGACCAGGAAGGAAAGGAGAAGGAAAAGAAAGAGAATGCATTCTGGTATTTCAGATGAATAAATAAAGCATGACATCAAAAGCTTTTTAATAGAGCCATTTCCTGGTCAGTTAAAAGGATAGGCTAACTTGTGTAATAAGTCAGCCATCATTTGCTTAAAACCACTCTAAACACTGTTAAACATTAAATACTTTTTCTTTTTTTAACCAGGTCCACATATTTGGGAAAGCAGTTCACTCAAAGTAGGAAAGCCCAAAAATAAGAAAAGAAAATAAGAAAAGATTTTCTTTTCACTGATTTATCAATAACTAGAAGATGTACGTTTTATACTGGACTTTATAGTCAATTGGGCATTTGGAGGTGCTATGACTATATTTTTGTAATTGTTTTATTATTATTTTTTAAAGGAAGGTGGACAGTCTACCCTCTTTATGTTTGTCGTCTTTATTCAGACAGGGGAAAGCAGAGATGGTTAATGATTGCCCCTATGGAAAAAACATATACTGCAGTATATTGTAAATATATCAAAATAATCTTCACAATATATTTAAAATATACTGCAGTATATTACATTTCCATAAGGGTGACAGGATCAGAGCAAAAAGGGTCACAGCTGGTCAGGTGGATTTACAGTTGATAGGCAGACACCCTCCAGACTCTGCCACACAGTTTACCTATTTTTGGAAAAATATGAATTCTGAAAATGTCCCATTTTATATTTCTCACAATTCCCAGTTGACGGAAACATTTGAAGTTTTGAAAATGTATGTTCAGAAGGATGAAACAGTTCCAAAAAACCACACCTACTCAAATCTACCCGGAAGATTCTGCATAGAAATCACCTGTGTTGCAGTTGCCCTTTCGCATGTACTCATACCTGCATATTATGACTGTCAAATGAGGCTTTGGGCAGGTTTGTGATCCAACCGCTTCCTATTTCTCAGCTTGTTTTGTGTTATTATTGATGAGAGCCGCGTTCTTGGTAACATGCGATGCTATGAGAGTGGTAGTCTTAGGGTTTTGGTTCACTTGAATCATGATTCAACCAACCCCCCTCTTCTCAAAGACTTATTATACAATACCACTTTGACCAAAATGTTACAGAGAAGAAATCTTAAATAACGTATTCCAAGAACGCCATGCAGAGTTTTGGCATGCAAGTGCAATTTGGTTCAATTAACATTAATTAAAATGCATTAAAATCTTTTTATTTATTTTTTGATTATAACTTCAACTAAACTATTATTTATAGTTATTATTTCAGTGGCTCCATTGTACGTTCACACATTTTTATTAACGGACATTGTGACGGATACAGCATGACTTTATTAGATTTACAAATTCTTCATGTTGAGCAAGAGACCGAAAAAAAAGTCCCATAATTGTACGTGCATTTATTTCTCCAGAAGAATGAGGTGCATTGAGTTGGACGCGTGGTAGAAATAATTTTGGACTTTCACGAAAGAAAAAAAGGTGAAGCTACGCTTGTTAAACATTAACAGCGCAAATGTTACACCAGGAAATAAAAAATAAAAATGTCTGCTAAACTGTCCTCTGCCTGGCAAGTTTGGTAAATTCCATCCATCTGCATAAATATTACGCCCGGGGACTTCCTGTTTGCTTTTACCACCTCTGGTACTTATCATGGGATTGTGGGTGCTTTTCCTTCAAAATAAAAACATTTTTTTTGGGACTTTTCAGCTTTCAGAGAGAGAGTGAGAAACATGCAACAAAGTTCGCACTTCTTCTTTTTTTTAATTTATAATTTCTTTATTTTTATTTTTTTTACAACTGCTGCATTTTTTACAAAGGCTATAGGGTTGAATTGGAAACACTCAACACCAATACAACGTACCATATGTCTATGAATATGAAATATGTACACAGATATGTTAGGTACAGGTTGACAACAGGTAGTTACTCAGAATTGACATCTATGTACTGTATAAAAGACAAATGGGAGATTTATTTGCGGTTATTTTCCTTTAAAAATAAGGTTCCTGTGAAACATTACTATTATGTATTTTTATGTGCAGTAAGTATTAATATAATACTTATATTATGGAACCCCCCTCCAGACAGATGGAACCCCTCTCCAGACAGATAGAACCCCCCTCCAGACAGATAGAACCCCCCCCCAGACAGATGGAGCCCTAGGGGACTACATGTGCTGCCTATGCCTAGAACTGGCCCTGTGCTGCATGCATATTTAATTTAAGTTAGCATTTCATTCATGCATTTCAGCATTTCACTTATTTTTAAGATTACGTCCTCAATCTTATCCAGAAAGGGCCGGTGTGGGTGTGGGTGCAGGTTTTTGTTTCAACCAAGAAGTTACACACCTGATTCTACTAATCAAATCCTTGGCAAACATTCTAGTGGTTGATTAGTAGAATCAGGTGTCAACAAAAGCCTGCACCCACACCGGCCATTTCTGGATTAGATTGAGGACCGCTGATTTACAGCAATGCCTTTTTTTTCCTCCAATCACAATGTTGAGTTGTCTGTCCCCTGATTGGAGGAAGTCCCCAGGAGGAAAGAAATCTACGGAAGAAAGGAAGTTCATCTAGAGGTGCTTCGTGTGACAGAGGACTATGGTTCTGTGGGTGCGTCCCAATATTCTTCACTCCTCATCTCCTTTCCTCCACTCGTCTCCTACAAAGAAGTATTCAAAACAGCCTGTACATTTCAAGTACAAGTATTTGCATGTACAGTATACAATGTACCTGCCATTGCAGTTTGCATCGAGATATTAATTAATATGTAACCATTAATATGTAATCAGCAACATTAGGACACAAGGATTGGTTTCTTGGGCACGGAGGAGGGGTGGTGGTAGTGGAGGAAAGGAGGATGCATGTTTCGAGTATCGGGACGCACCCTGTGTGTGAAGAGGAAGGTTTGAGAGCAAATGTGAGGCTGAAGCAGTTCAGGTTTGAATGTGAAATGTCACAGAACCATGTCACGCTCATCTCCCATGATGCCTTTCTGCTCAGTAATGCCCACTGTCAGCAGCTTTCTCGCTCTATGCACATCCATCCATCCATCCATTATCTAACCCGCTTATTATTATTGAGTTAAAATGTGATCTATAGCTAAGCTGAGCAGAGCATTAATAATCTACTCAGTAATAATTGTATTAAATATGTCAGTGCTTTAAAATGCTGTGTGAATTGGAAAGAACCTTGAAAAAGACTGGTATGAATAAATATATGCATATATATATATATATAGTATATATTTATGTGTGTGTCTGTGTGTTTGTATGTGTGCATGTATGTGTGTGTGTGTGTGTATTTGGTATATTTCATGATTCATGTATTTGTACTCCAGAAAGCCTGTTTTCTATGCTCTTTACATGGGAATCCCACAGTTGGGAGCAGCTGCACGTACAGTTGGGAGAGATTAGACCAGCCCTTTGTTCTCAGAGATTGTAAATGGAGCTTTCACCTGTGAGAGACTCACCTGTAGCACAGGTGTAAATCCCCCCCCCCCCCCCTCCTTCTCACTTTCTCTCTCTGTCTCTATCTCCCTCCTTCTCTCCCTCACTTCCTCCCTCCATCTCTCTCCCCACCAATCTGACCCATTTCCTCTTCTCTCTCATTCTCTCACTCTCCCTCTCACTCCCCATCTCTTGCCCATCCATCCATTTACACTATACTGTTGTGATGGGTCCTGACGTAGTTCAGGTAAAGTGTCGCAGCATCGGCTAACAGATAGCAGATAGCATTTATACATGAAACTTCATGCAAAGAGCAGGCTTTCCAGCAAAACCACCTCCAGACTGGAGCTGGGTTTCAAGTCAGTCAATTAGCTGAAATTCAATCCAACTGATTTACTAATTCCCACGGAAAATGACGTATATTTTTCGCTCAGTTTTCAGTACGCTGTGCTGTAGACGTGTTTATTTGACACATAAAAGGAATGAGGGAGGCGCCTTCGCTGTTGAACGCCAGCTGGTCTCAGATCAGTTTCAGATGTGAGCAGGGCCGCAGCTACAAATTCTCCGGCCCGGGACAAAATATATTGGGAGGGCCCCCTCAATATGTTGTGTAACAAATTAAATACTTACACCCCATAACCTGGACCCCTTTGGGTCTGGGACAAAGTGTCCTAGTTGTCCGCCCCTGGATGTGAGTCATGTGACCAGTAAAAACCTACATGGGAAATTTTTTTCTTCCTAACAGTATTCCAGAAAAACAGAAATGAGAGAAAAAAGGTCCCATGGAGCCTGAGGCTGTGCGGGTTTCATCCAGTCAGCACTTAACATCACTCGAGCTGGCCGATCACAGTCAGCTCACCTCATTGTGAAAACAAAAACAGGCAAACCCCCTTGGCCAGAGCTGAGGACCCCAGGGACAGAAACTCAGGTGTCCCTTTACCTGGCTGACCCCCGGGTAATCCGCTTTGATCCTCCACTCAATTTACCTCTGTCCCGAGTTACCTGGGATGAGCCAAACCCGCTCATTACCGCAAATACCTGGACAGCTGTGGCCCTCTTAGTGGAACAGTGGTGGCCTGTGTCACACAGCACGTAGAGCGGGGGGTGTCCAATATTCTCCCAAAACGGCCCGTGTGGGAGCAGGGTCTGTTGCGTACGGACACAAAGGAGCCGTTTTGAGAGCAGCTGTAGAGTGATTTTCATCACTTTGGTGACGGTGAAGGATTTAGCCACTTAATGTTTGCAGAGCCCCAGATTTTTAGCCTTGGTATTTTTGTGACGTGTTCCCCAATGAATGCCTTGTGTACACTACAGGATTTTTACTCATGATTTTGCAGTTTACAAAATCTTAAGAAAATCCCCAGTCTTTGCGTGTTCGCTGTGCGCACTCACCTCCAACAGTTGTTCATTGTGAGAAGGACAGAGACTTAATCGCAGCTCTCCCGATACGCTCTTAAGTATTCAAATCCAAACCCAGCCCTGGTTTTCTTTCTCCCAGGTATTAACTGAACAGTTAGTGATACCGATTGGCCAGACTGTCTTCACACCGGACTCCAAGTAAAAGGAGGGTGGAAAACCCTGTGAGCACTGGGATTTGAATACCAGAGTCATAGCCTGTGACTATGCTTGTTGCGTGAGCGTTTGGATGGAAATACCAGCGATTCTTATTAGAGACGGTCATTAAATGTGAGATGCTCTCTGTCCTTAAGCTTTAAGCAGTGTACACGAGGCATAAGCAAAACGCCCTCGTCTAGGTCAGCTAGCGTCGCCCTGGCGCCCTCGAACATTCCGCGGGGGCGTTCGGATTCCACAAACCCTCCCGCATGTCTGGCCATTGTCTCTGTCCCGCAAGGCAGCTCAGTGCCGGGTCTGGCGGATCGGAAATAATTAACCCTGTACTGTGTAAGATCACAAATGCGTGATTAGAATGTTCTTAACTGAAAATTCTCATGCTGATGTAACAATCATAGATATAGAACCATAGATATTACATATAATGTAATGTAATAGTAATTTGGAATTCTGAAATGGAACAATTTGGCAGCCATCTTACCTGGGTACAGCATAATGGGAACCTATGGCAAAGTGTCATGTACTTTCCCACTGTGATGTCATAATCGAGTCTCAGGAGCCAGATAGCTGATGATTGACTCATAGATATAAAATCATGGTTACTGGCCACCATCTTACTTGGGTATGCTCTCAAGAATTGTGCCACTAATCTATGGTTCTATATCTATGGTAACAATCACGACTGGTAACTGAAAGCAATGGAGTTCTAGAACACGGACTTTAAAGAAATACTGAGTTTTGAAAAAAACATTCCAAAAAACTTAAATACTGAAAGGGTTACCCTACCAATCACCCACCTACCCACCCAGGCATTTGAGCTTCAAATCCCAAATGTGCTCTGGCCCGGCATCCACAGGGGAAAAGAACGGAAAGAGTGGTGGCAGTCGCTCGGAGCTCGGTGTCTCGTCAGCCTCATTTTGGGGGAGTTGGAGGGATGGGGGGGGGGTGAACTTGACTCTTAAATTTGGGATAAGACGCATCATTGAGAGGACTCTGGGGCTTGTTGAGTCTTGGGTTTCTCCGAGAGCTCCGGCTCTTTCTTCTCTCTATGACAGAAATACGACTTTGTTTTCCAGCACGGGAGACAGATATTTTTGAAACGGTTGAATTTTCCCCCCCCCATTTTTATGTTCTTTACTCTTATCCTGCAGAAACCACATGTCAGTTTGTCGTAACAAATCAACTGGAGTTTTCCAGGATTTACCGGCAAATAAATTGTGGTTGTTCACACAGCCCTTAACAAATATGTTTCCATGAAAATGTAAGACGGTTTTGCATAAAGTCAGAGCCAGTATCTAATGCCTGGGGGGCAGACAGGTGGAGCGGAGGCAAGATTCAGACCCAAATGTTTGGTCCAACCACAATCCGAGCGACCAACAGCCGCAACAGCAGACAGGTGCGCCCTCACCTGTAGCAGAGCCGGACCGCTGGCGCACCTGGATGAGAAACGCAGCACCTGGCCTCGGTGTTACCCGTTTCACAAATCAATTCTCAAAGAGGCACCACAAAAACCAAAGGGCACTCAGTGTCTGAAAGGCACAAACACCTGTGCTTTTTCAGGCCTTTTAGAACAACCCACATTCACAAAAGAGGAGAATTTTGAGACTAACAGGCCGTGGAGGAACAATGCTAGCCTATTAAGTACTCATCACTGCTTTTGATAACCAACAGCTTTAACTCAGTATGAGCCGGTGAAACACTACCTGGAGTCAGACCGGAGTACAATTCAGACAAACTCTTTGAGATGCCATTCAAATTAGGATTTCTTCCCGCAGATCAATCATTAAAAAAAAAAGAACAAAAAAAAAAAGAATTGGTTCGGAATATTGGTGCAATTAGATTTGTCAGAAATCTACAGGGATTTTACTGGTGTCAAAACGGGCTGCAGTTTTTCAAATAATATGCTTGGCCCAGGCCTGTGAGTGCTCTATGGCTCTATGTATTCGTCACGCCAGGAACATCTTTTCGGCAGAAGCACCTGGGGAACCTTGAGAGATTTATTTATTTTTTGTACCGTGAGCCAATGACGTATCCTGTCATTTTTTTTAACCCTTTAAACAGTCATTTAAAAAAAATGTTTTTACAAAATTCTAAGTCAGTGTTGTAGAACTCCATTTGCTTTCCATTATCAGAGGTGATTGTTACATCAGCGTGACAATGTTGTAAACATTCTAATCACATGTATTTGTGATCTTGCACCTTAAAGGGTTGAATCAAATCCTCCCCAGGATCCCAGACTTTTTGGACGTGCAGGATAAACATTTCCACAATTGTTTGGCCGCCTGTTTGGACACCCTGCCTCCCCCTCGAGGGTGAAGCTGTGCTCGGTCTGTAGCAACCCAACACCCTGAGGGCGGACTGATGTTAGCGTTGGCACGGCGATGGCCCCCCAGGGTGTCAGCCGGAACAATGCGGTCTACGGGAGGGGCACGGCTTCCCCCAGTCAGAGAGAAGGCCGCTTGGCATTGGCAGGGCTGATCTCCTCAGAGACAGTCACCCTTGGTGTACGAAATCAAAACCTCTTTTAGATTCTGTTTTTGTTTCTTTGTGGGAGGGAGGGATGGAGGGATGGGGGAGAACTCAGCTCATTAGCCTTTTCTGATCTTCAGCCGCTGCTTCAACCTGAGACCAGGAGCGCATTTGTCATTGGGTCCCATGGTGAAGGCGGTGGTTCAAACACAGACTAGCGACAACAGTTGAAAATGAGCCATTTGGCTAACACTGGCACATTTATGGTAATGCTGATTAATGTGCATTGTTCCTGTCAATATTTGAAAAATGGAAATAAACTATGAGGGCAGAGAATATAATACATGCTTCTCAGCAGATGCTTTTATCCAAAGCAACATACAGTAGTCTATATGAATGCATACACTTTTCAGTATATGCAGCCCCCTGGGCTCTACCAACTGAGCCATAAGGCTACCCAGAGGTAGAGTAGCCCAACTGAGCCATAAGGCTACCCAGAGGTAGAGTAGCCCAACTGAGCCATAAGGCTACCCAGAGGTAGAGTAGCCCAACTGAGCCATAAGGCTACCCAGAGGTAGAGTAGCCCAACTGAGCCATAGGACTACCCAGAGGTAGAGTAGCCCAACTGAGCCATAAGGCTACCCAGAGGTAGAGTAGCCCAACTGAGCCATAAGGCTACCCAGAGGTAGAGTAGCCCAACTGAGCCATAAGGCTACCCAGAGGTAGAGTAGCCCAACTGAGCCATAAGGCTACCCAGAGGTAGAGTAGCCCAACTGAGCCATAAGGCTACCCAGAGGTAGAGTAGCCCAACTGTGCCATGGGGCTACCCAGAGGTAGAGTAGCCCAACTGTGCCATGGGGCTACCCAGAGGTAGAGTAGCCCAACTGAGCCATAAGGCTACCTAGAGGTAGAGTAGCCCAACTGAGCCATAAGGCTACCCAGAGGTAGAGTAGCCCAACTGAGCCATAAGGCTACCCAGAGGTAGAGTAGCCCAACTGTGCCATAAGGCTACCCAGAGGTAGAGTAGCCCAACTGAGGCATAAGGCTACCCAGAGGTAGAGTAGCCCAACAGAGCCATAAGGCTACCCAGAGGTAGAGTAGCCCAACTGAGCCATAAGGCTACCCAGAGGTAGAGTAGCCCAACTGAGCCATAAGGCTACCCAGAGGTAGAGTAGCCCAACTGAGCCATAAGGCTACCCAGAGGCAGAGTAGCCCAACTGAGGCATAAGGCTACCCAGAGGTAGAGTAGCCCAACTGAGCCATAAGGCTACCCAGAGGTAGAGTAGCCCAACTGAGCCATAAGGCTACCCAGAGGTAGAGTAGCCCAACTGAGCCATAAGGCTACCCAGAGGTAGAGTAGCCCAACTGAGCAATAAGGCTACCCAGAGGTAGAGTAGCCCAACTGAGCCATAAGGCTACCCAGAGGTAGAGTAGCCCAACTGTGCCATGGGGCTACCCAGAGGTAGAGTAGCCCAACTGAGCCATAAGGCTACCCAGAGGTAGAGTAGCCCAACTGATCCATAAGGCTACCCAGAGGTAGAGTAGCCCAACTGAGCCATAAGGCTACCCAGAGGTAGAGTAGCCCAACTGAGCCATAAGGCTACCCAGAGGTAGAGTAGCCCAACTGAGCCATAAGGCTACCCAGAGGTAGAGTAGCCCAACTGAGCCATAAGGCTACCCAGAGGTAGAGTAGCCCAACTGAGCCATAAGGCTACCCAGAGGTAGAGTAGCCCAACTGAGCCATAAGGCTACCCAGAGGTAGAGTAGCCCAACTGAGCCATAAGGCTACCCAGAGGTAGAGTAGCCCAACTGAGCCATAAGGCTACCCTGAGGTTGAGTAGCCCAACTGAGCCATAAGGCTACACAGAGATAGAGTAGCCCAACTGAACATGGTGCTACCCTGAGGTAGAGTAACGAGTGTAAGCCTGTGTGTTATATGGCAAAAACAGAGTATAACCAGTGTCTAGGCTGGGACATACCTGGTACACACCTGGCATGGCTGATCACTGCGATGTGCTCGTCCCAGACGGACAGGTGAGTTATCTGTAGTCTCTCAGGAGGTCTGATCGTCTGGCTTTCACACGGAGGAGCAACCTCTGGGTGACACACCTGCTAATTAACAAGACCCCGTCTAATACCTTCTTCCAGCAGTAAACAAATATCAATTCTGCCTTGTGCCACACGCACCCAAGCGGTTTCTAAGGATGTCGCCTAAGGTGGCTCTTTCCCAGAATGCATCATTCTCCAAAAAGTATGCATTCAAAAACAGACACGGCTGCAGCATCGGTGTCGCTACGAGCACGCAGGTCACGGGACACGCTACGAGCACGCAGGTCACGGGACACGCTACGAGCATGCAGTTCACAGAAAACGCTCGGCTTACATTTCCACACGAGATGATGAGTCCCACATCTGCTTTTGCCATTCGTCTGATTTATATTATTTTTTTTGTCTGTTTTTTTCCTTAGTCTTTAAATTTACGATTTTAAAAACCTATATTTAGTCAGGCCCATAATGCATTGCTTCATCTTGCAGTTGAAATACTCCACTTCACTTAAGAATTTTTTTTTTTCCCGTTTTAAAAGAAGTTTGCTTGCATGCCGCTGGACTTCCTTTAATGCAAGCGGATAGATGATGTAATCTGATAGGAAGAGCCGTAGGTTCAACTCCGTCTATGACACACATCAGTAGCACGGGAAAATTAAAAAAATACTTGTGATGATTTTAAAGATTCCTGCTGTCTGTCATTATGTGTGTTTATGTGTATAACACACATACAGGTCGAAGAGAAACTCCCATTTTTAGGCAAGCTGTTAGTGGAAGGCAAAATCAAAACTAAAACCTCATGAACACAATTTCATGTGTAACCCCCACCTGACCTGGATGATTTTGAAAATAAGCCCTTTGGGTGAAAGAGCACAGTTGGATTCCCAAAAACACCTACTGGGTTGACAGCTCCCAGAGGGTCGAATAACTAATCAGTCGCACAATGAACACACACAAAACATTGCACCTTTAAGAAAAGCTGCCGCGAAATCAAGCATTTTAGGCCGCAACAATCACAAAAAAACTCTGCGAGATTTCGGTGGGACTGACTAATGCTTGTCGAGGTCCAAGCAAACACTTTCCCTGAGTTTGAGTAACCATCTCCTAGAATCACCCTAAGGAGCTTTTGAAGCTTCGGTTTAGACCAGGGATTTTTAACCCTTTCTGATCCGGGGACCCTCAACCCAGACTCAAATGCATCCAGTGTATCATTAGTTTAAAAGGGTTTCATATTTTTTAATATTTTCCCCAAATCTATATATAATCATTGCATATCAGGTCTGGTCAGGGACCCCCTACATTACCCTGTTGATAAAGCCAGAGTTTAGACTGCAGGAGATTCCTGACGAGATTCCTGATGAGATTCCCAGATGTACGCCATAGAGATAAACGGATTCCATCATCGGCCATGAACAGGAATGTTCCTCCCACGAGTCCCTACAAGGGCACTGTTGACAATAAACTGGAGTTTGAGGTTGTTTTGCAGGAAATAGAGCTAAACTCGGACCCACCCACTACTCTAAATTGTTGTTTTTGTATTTAACTTTTTTTTTTAGTATGTTGTCAGTAAAAAAAAAAAAACAGTTTTTACAGAGACTGGGAACCATAGCGTTGGGCGATTCATACAAAACTTCAGTCACTCTGGGCCATCAACAGAGTTGGTTCTCCTCTCCTTCTATAAAACTGCATTTGTTTGTTTTATTTATTTATTTGACAAACAGTGCACAGCCAATTAGCTGTCCCAGAATTTGCCATCAAGCTACATTTCATCTGATGTCCCTGGGCAGGTAACACAAAAAAAAAAAATTTAAATAAAAAGAGAACAGACTAAAACAGCACAGTGATTAATACAGGCATGTCAAGCAGACACAGCCATTGCACAAAATTTAAAAATTTAAGTTTAACGCTCATCTGTTCATAACCCCAAATGCTGCTAAAACATGATTGAAAAGAAGGAGCTACTCTGAGATGTTTGGGGTGGAGCATGTTTAGGTGGTGGTAGTCACACATCCTTCTCCATCAGTACTGTGGGCTTGAACTCACGGCCAGTACAGGCTCATTTGTATGTGTCTTCAGAGAATGAAATAAAGGTTGATTGGTTGATTGGTTGATTGATTGATTGATTGATTGATTGATTGAATGCTGCTGGTCAATAACAAGGAGCTACTGCAACGGGACAGAAAAAAAGAGCAGGTTAGCACCAAATTAGCGGTGTCTTGTGTAAACTCCCTCGGCTTGCTTGGTCGCAGCCTTTTTCATGAAGTACGTTAGCTTTCACCGTTTCAGGGTGGGGCCGAGGCAGATTCGGCATCGTGGGCCTAGGGGAGGATGTGTTGGCAGGGGGGGGGGGGGCAGGAATGTGGCGTATCGCGTGTTGACCACCCTGCCCGTCTCCCGCCCCTAAGTATTCACGCAGTGGTCAGGCGCAGAACATGAAGGTTATTTTAATGCTTTACGGTGCAGCGTCACTGCCGATTGCTAGGTCCACTACCATTCTTTTCCGGGGCGAGGGGGGGTTGCTGTTAAGAGAATTTTGCCCTGTCATAACCGCTCATCCTACATAAACATCCGCAGCGGCGGTAACGTCAAACGCCCTAACGGGTCAATGATCGAGAGGCGGCCATGTTTTTCCACACGTGGGAATATGGAAGGCAAATTAAAGCCATTGTTTGTTTTAATTTCCTTTCTGTTCCCGACCGCAATAAAAAAAATAAAACAACGCCACACGTGGTTTATGACCAGATCGCTGCATGTTGTGATAAAACAGGTTGTGGAGGCACTGACCTTGCATTTACCACTTATAAGGCTTTTATCAGCACTCCTGGGAACCGGCCTAACTTTCCCACGATGTGGTTGTTTAGGTTCCGCCTTTTTCTTTTTTTCCCCAAAGAGATTTTCCCACGTCCCGTCATGGTAATGAACTACGAGTAATGACCATGCGGTTTCGGTAAACGATGCGATTTCCAGCGGTACTTACTGGCTCTGGAAGGTCCCTCCGAAGAATCTGTTTACTGTTTTTATGGTGTTTTTTTTATTTTTTATTTTTATTATTCCTGTAAATGGAAAGACCAGAAAAATTGACCTCCCATGAGCACCACTGCTCCATTGAGTTTCCGTGAGTCTATGATTCACCAAAGGTGAACTCAAGGCAAATATGAAGTTTTAATACCGCCTCAAGTCCTACGTTTAAGAAAAAGCATTATACATCAAAATGGTGCAATATGCTGACTGACACTACATACACTATGCTTACTACTCCCCCGCAAGAAAGTTTAACATTTTTATGGAGAAAGTTTTCTAAAGAAGGAAATCAGAGACTGTATTTGTGTTTTACGCCCGCTTTTCTTTCTACTTCTTAATTATAAAGAAGTATCTACTATGATTGTTAAAAACATATTTCTGTAAAAAAACAAAAAAAAAAAGATCTATTTCTATTGTAAGAAATAAAACGCTGAAATCAAAAGAGAGTCTGTGAAAATAGAGGGAACGGCCCAATATCTTTGGGAAACTAATCCAACGTACATGTGCCTCACATGTTTATTGTTGTTTCTGCTTCTGACTGACAGCAGAGCATGACGGGAGAAAATTACAACCCAAAACAGGAAGAGGGGTCATTTCAAATTCAAACTGAAAGATAACGTGTGTGATAAAAATAAAAAAAACAGCGTGCGCTGGCCGGCCATACGACGCCGTCTTAATTAGCTTATCGGCGGAGAGCGAGGATGTGGTTGGATCAGAATTGTATGACCTTTGAGTTCTGAAAACTGAAGGGGAGTTTCTAGCACCTGTCTCAAGTTCAGGTGAATATCGGTTTATATGACCAGGATGTCCACCTGCACTTTGAAGCTGAGTTTTAAGACTGGCCAACGATAAGGGCACTTTCACCATCACAGTGCTATATTCTCGGTGACTCCATTATATGCTTGCATGTAGTAGTAGTAGTAGTAAAGTCATGTTTCCTGTTGGGAAAGCACAGAGCTGGGCTTTTCCCCCCTGTTGGGATAGCACAGAGCTGGGCTCTTTTCTCCTGTTGGGATAGCACAGATCTGGGCTCTTTTCTATCCATAAAAAAAAAAAAATAATTTGTAGGAAGTGGCAAAGGCAATAAAAGCAAAACATAAAAAAAGTAAAAGAAAATTATGACATCTAAAAAAGTCTATAGATCTAAGGTTTGTTATAGGTGTGTGTTACCAAGGCTTTTAGTGCAAAACAGGGAAAATAAAAAACAATAAAATGATGATAAGTAAATAAATACATAATTTAATAATGTACCATCGCTCTAAATATATTATACACATATTTCCCTGCACCTGATTGGCTGCACACGTTTTCCCTATATCTGATTGGATGCTTACATTCGCCACTCCGATTCCCCAGGTTGTCACTGCAAATGACAATTGAGTTGTTAGATGACCATTTGTGTTCAGTGAAGGTAACCAAATAGACACTTTGAATCAATGAATCCAATCATCCACAATTCACAAATATGGTCAAATGCTTCACACCACATTTGATACCTGCTTTTATGAAGTACAAATCATAATTAAAATGTTCAAATGTTAACCAAAGCCACCACATTCCAGCAGGTAATCATTCCATGGTTGAGCAAGCCATTTTTGTGCCAACGTGACCTTTGACCCACGGTTATCTTCGTTACCAAACGCAACCAAACGCAAACACAAACAGCTCTTCACACCCTGAAGTCTTCTCTGACTAATAACTGAAGGCAATATATCGACAACACCCTAACAAAGACGGCCCGACATGAGGAGGGAACTTACCACAGGATAACTGACTAATCCACCCCACCTCTGGTTAATGTGTGCATGACCTTTAACCCTAACCAGACCTGATCCACACAGACAGTTCCACACTACCAGAGCATTGCTCACCAAACACACTAATGACTAAATAATTCCAGTGCTGTCTGAAGAAGTGTGTGCACGTGTGAGTATGTGTGTGTGTGTGTGTGTACATACGTGTGGCATATGCATGTATGTGGTTTGTGTGGTAGATGTGTGAGCAAACGTGGGTGTATGTTGTGCGTGTCAGAAAATGTGCGATTTGTATGTGGTATGCATGCGGTATGTGTGTGCGTGCGTGCATGCATGTTCGCTTATGATCAGGACAATGGGAGTGATAAGTACAGGCAGCGACCCGTTGCTACTGATGAACATAGCAGTTAATTATAGAATAGCAATTGGGAGTGAGTGATCGACAACTATTCTAACAATAGACTGTTTCCTGACTAGGCCTCTGGAGGCGTAGTGATTAGAAGACTGATTGATTTAGGGAAGCCAGTCACTGGCTTCAGTAAGTCAATCACATTATTTCTGAAAATACAGCTCAACTGTTTCTGCCTCAGAAGACTGAGAAGGGGTATTTAAAGCCACTTGGTTCAGATTAACTCCACTGAATCCTGTACTTCTGACAACTCCTGTCAATGAAGTCGTCTTCTTCGACAAAGATTCCTTAACAGTTCTCTATGCTGGGAAAGGTTGTGAAGCCAAAATGCCACCTGCTCAATTAAGCCATTAGCATTAGCATGCTGAGGCCTGCCATGGTAGCGGCACAGATTACGGCCGGCGGCCCGTCGCCGGGGGTTTAATCACGGGAGCGTGAGAGCGCTGAAGGGTTAACCCTCTGCGCAGCGGCCGCATTCCCCCCGCTCCACGGCGAGACGGTAACGCCGTGCGAAGGCGTCAGGAGCTCGGGCTTCTGAAACCCGAGTCCTCCGGGGCTGTTAACACTGTGGGAATCCCCCAGCCGAAGCCATGCTAGGCCCCCCTGCTAGGTCTCATCACTCACCCAGAACGGGGAGAGGACAGGGGGTGGGGAGGTGGGGGGCTGTTAGCCATTTGACCTCCGAAAAGCCTAATGGCTTTCGCAGACCAAACAGGGTAAAGGCAGCGTACGTCCGGAAGGACGGACAAGTCTGGGCGTGCAGCCGAGTAGCCAGACAACCCTATCACTCCAACACCTTGGCCGCTCAGGTCCTGGCCACTGCACGCAGGCCTATTGTTGTTGCCGTGGAACCAGCCAATCAGCAAGCAGGTGAAACGGAATGTCGTCTCTGGATGTCCTCAGGGTGATGGGAGGGGGGGGGGGGGGGTATATTTATTTATTTATTTTTCTTACCTTGAGGCTTGCTGGGACCTGCAGGGCGACACACTTATGTAGGTGGCCAAAGTCTAACCTGACAGATCATCCGGATTAGCTGCAGGCCCTTGGTAAATAAGCAGAAAACAGGCCCCAATGTGCAATGCGTCTCCCCCCCAAAAAGGGCCACTGTTTTACTGGACAAATATGTCCAGAAAGCTTTGGTTTATAAATAAATGGAAACTTGCGTGACGCTTGTTTTTGTCTCTCTTTTTCTGGCACAAAGACCTCCCATCGTGACGCATTAGTGGAAATCCGGAGCAGGCCGGTTCAAGAATGCCAATTTTTCCAGGAACGGAAATATGCTTGCGGTGGGAAAGGGCCGCTCTTTTCCTGGACAAATAAGAACCATTTTAGGCATCGTTCGGACTTTAAAAGGTGACTTTGGAGATGGTGAGATGGCGGAACAGTTGTTGGTTTGTGCGGTAGTACAGCTTCTCTTCTTTTGCTGATGGGACACGCAGAGAGGGCCGACCGTTTGCACACAAAGAAAGAAACTAAAGAAAACAGAATACACGTCCGGTCTGCAGCATTTCAGCGCTGGTCTTGTTTTTGTGATTTTCTAGTTTATCATGTCTTACTGACTTAGCCTTAAGACTTAGCCATAGCTTACTGTGTGTAGTATACTCAATGTTCCTGTCTATGGATAGCTGCTACATTATGATAGAAGTGCGCTTTATCTGACCTGTTTGTATTTGCTTAAAGAACCTTCAGTATGCTTATTGTACGTCGCTTTAGATAAAAGTGTCTGCCAAATTTATGTAATGTAATGTAATGGACTAGCACAGATTCTATAGACTAACCAGATAGTGTGCTCCTATGTCCCTTCAGTCCTCTCTGCTCCTAAACTTACAGGAGGTTCTGGCAGAGAGCTTTGACCCACTACTAATTGGTCCCCGTCACAGTGTGCTCTTGGTCACACCACTTTCTGTTCATGGGACGCCTAAAATTGCGCCGTTTCGCCGCCGCTGGCGGAGGGAAGAGAAGAAGCTGGGTGAGCCTAAAAGTACTGCGTCACTGGTCTGCGGACGTGCTTTAAGGTCAGGAACATGCCATCCCCGTTGCCGCGGAGACAGACATCCTGTCGCTTTCATTGGTCCACCCGAAACCCTCAATTATGTAACCGGATCACTAATCGGGGGAAATGTGCCGAGGGCTTTCGAGAGTTTCTAGCACCTGGGGAGACCGAGAATAACCTCAAGGGTTGAAGTTACCTGAAAGCATTGAATGCCATAGAGCATACATTCTATAGAGTTTAGCATTTCAATAGTCCTTGCATACCTTGCATACTTTGATCACCTGGGCCTGCAGTAACATGAGACGCAATCTTAATTCGGATCCAATAAGCCAGACCTGTAATCAACTGCTTTAATAAATCCATTAAGTCCTGAGTAACAATTAAAACCAGCACTCCGTGTGCCTCTCTAGGACTAGGGTTGCGTTATGGGCCAGTCAAATGATTTTATTTGATGAAGGACGCGGTGTTTCCAGATAAATGATTTGAGAACCGCTTTAAGCAAACAAGCATTTATTTACATTGTTATTCTGGTTTTACACAGGACACAATACCTGCGTCTTTTGTGGTCATCAACATTTAGACTCCACTCCCTATGAATACAGTCAATGACCTATGACCTTTATGTTCTCCAAGTTACCAGAATGTTATCTTCAACTTTCCTACACCCAATGACCCGGTCAGAATCACTGTCAAAAATGTCACGTCATTAAGCCATCAGCTGTTTGTGATAACTAGTGATTAGATTGACAAGTGATCGACAGAACCCACCAAGTCACGCTTACATTCAGCCCTACATGCTTATCAGCTGAAAGCTTTCTAGTGGAAAGGTTTCCAAAGACAGATCCGATAACGGTGAAAACATCAAAAATGTGCATCTAAGTTGAGTTCATGAGTCACACTATGAGATTATGTGCAAAGTACTCAAGAAAAAAAAGCTTTGACCGGCAGCTACTTCAATTTGCACAAAGTTTGGTGAATTCATGCTAATGACTGAGATCTGTTTGTGAAGAGAAGAAAACTAAACTAAAATGAGAGCATGTGGGAGAAAGTCAAGGACAAATGTTGATTCTATCCAGACCAACACATCAATAGTATGTCAACCTGAGAGAGGTTGTGTGCTTATGCAAAACAAATGCAATTAAAGTGTGTAATTTAGCGGAACAGGCCGGTGTGTTTGCTAATCCAATTCAAATTACACTACAGGGCAAACGACTTAATATTTCTGGGAGCGTGGAAACACCTTGGAAAGCCGGAAAACTGCTAATCTGAAAAGCCTTTGGGCAAAAGGAATTTCACGTCCAGAAAGCTTCAGTTTATAAAAAAACGGAAACTTGTGTGCCGTTTGTTTTTTGTCTCTTTTTTTGCAGACCCCCCAAAATGACGCACAAAAGGAAATCCGGAGCAGGCCGGTTAAAGAATGCCGATCTTTCCAGGAACGATATTCTTAGCTGGGATCCCGAGTGGTTCCTTCCACTTTTTGGCGGGGACATTCTGAACCGACATCGCCGTGAGAACAATAGAACTAGAACTAGGAGGGCGTTGCTGGGAAACCAGCTGTTGTTCCCAAGCCTGGTGATTATTTCCACAGATAACGCTGGGAAACAGAATTAATGCCACCACAACACTGCATGGAGCAGAGTGGGGGCACCATGAAACTGCATGGAGCAGAGCGGGGGCATCTCGACACTGCACGGAGCGGGGGGGGGGGGGGGCACCTCGACACTGCTTGGAGAGGAACGGGGGGTCATGTCACAAACTGTAAACCTTTCTTGGAAAACCGAAAAACAAAGCCCGGAATTTGGGTTCCAAGCCAACAGGCCACTGAGAACATTCAAAATTTGGCAGAGGGGGGGATCAGGCTGACTTAGATAAGACACGGGTTCAGTGGAACATCAGATCTGTCACTGATTGTACATCAATTAAACAAGTTTATTGTTTCCACGACAACAGTCGTATTACAAAGGAATATTACAACGTACTACAGTAAGAACAACATCGGCAATATCAACAATCAATTACATTGATTAGAAAAAAAAATGTATACAGCCACTTTTATGCATCAAAATTTACGTACATATCCTAAAATACATTGCCATAAAAAAAGCCTTTACAAGTTAATTTAATTTGTGCTAGCTGGTGTCTGTGCCAGCCTGCATTTCAATGGCCTTTCACAAATAAGGGTGTGCGTAGGTCTAGGATGACAAATGGTGCTTTTATTTTGCAACGTGAGCGATCCAAGTCTAACCTCGGGTGTTCAGCCAACTGGTGTGGCTGCGGTTTTAGAGTGTTTTACACCCTTATGGGCGCCGTCCACACCACGGGACAAAAAAAAAAACAACAAGAATCAGTCTCCATGGCGGCGTACACAACAGCTGTCCTCTATTATTTAAAATTTCTTCCGTTACCGAGTTCCTTGGCAACTCCTCAGGCCTGAAAATGTTCTGCCAAGACAATAGACATAGCACAATGACGCTGGTATTTCATTATACATACAACTGCGTCATCGCATTTTTGTGCAGGTTTAGGATTCAATGTTCTTAGAAGACTGAGGACAGAGACAGAGATAGAGATAGAGACAGAGACAGACATAAAGATAGAGAAAGACAGAGACAGAGCGAGATGAGCTGTTCTAAAGTCCAGACTCTCACAGTTACCTCACAGACAGAGGTGTGAAATCAGTCCAAGCGGTCCGTGAGGTTGGACGACGGCCCGCGTGCTTTAATGAATTCTGATGCACGTTTAATTGCACGGGTCCCTTACTCGACACTGAATTATGGAACGAAGCGGGGGATCGATTTCGAGGTTGCGCCAGGTTTTCAGAGATTCTCCTCCTGGAGGGGCTATTTTTAGGATACGGCCAAAAGAACATAGAGCGCTGGAGAGCAGGCCTTCGTGTGTGAAGAGCCGTTCGTAAAATAGCTAAGCTGTGAGAACTAACATCAGTAGACTATTGCATTCAATAGTAGGTTCGCAGAGGGGTAATGCTGAGTGACATGTCAGTTAAAACTGCTCGTATCGCAGTGACTAAGACACTGATTGATCGATATCCGGGGGGGGGGGGGGGTCAGAACATGGACTCTGGGTTAAAGGCGTTAACTTTGCAAAGTCACATGCAGTTCGTTTATTATGTTCGTTTTATTGTTCTGGAAAGATAAGGACCCTTTGGCCGATAAGGGATGCAATGCTAACGATTCATAAATATTGCATGAGTGGGCTGTGTCAAAACTGAGCTATCAAAGTCTCAATTTCAGAGTGAAGTAAGCGGGCAACTCCATGTGCCAATCTCTGTAAATAGATAGAGGGCGTACATGTTGAATGTAAGTTGAGTATGAGGTGGAACAAGTATGAAACTATCGCAGTAAATATTGTAGTGTTGCAGTCCGACCAAGGGGCAGTCCAACTGCTCTTCTAAAGGTCAATTCATCGGTAGCGCGGTGGTTAGCGCAACGACCTCTGACCCTGGAGACCTCAAGTCAAGTCAGATCAACTTTGTTTATAGAGCACATTGGAGCTGGAGCCCCGACAGATCCAAGCCGTTACAATATGTCCTTATGTAAATATTTCAGAGTAAAAAATCAGATAAGCAGCATTTCTGATTCGTTGAGAATTTTCAGCGAAACGCCCCGTAACACTGTCAGTGTCCGTTTTAAAAAGCCCTAGCAGCTGTGTGTGCTTTTGTGTAACGTTACAGCTGTCGCTCAAAGCATTGCGTGAATTCCCACCTTAGGGACACGTGTCACGTGTCACGTTCACGCGAACATTCGAAACCGGAGGGACCCATCATCTCGCGGGTTTCGGGGGGCGTCGAATACGCGACGTGCGCCGCTGGTGTTCTTCCGCCGTAATTTCTCGAGCCCCTCGTGATTAAGACATGCTGCTGAAAGGCTAGCGCAGGTGGCGGGATGGAAGTCAGGGTCGGTCTCCTGGCCACCGCGCCGGGTTACGACACCGTGGACCACGTCCGCAGAAACTGGTTTTCAGGTTTTCACACAGACCTGCAGCATTCCTTTGGGTCCGTGCTGTGTACTGTAAACACCAGGTTCCACATCATGAGTACTACAGTACTCAGTGTAGTCCACTATAAGCAGGCATTAGTCAGTGTGTGTGTGTTTGTGTGTGTTTGTAAACATCAATGCTGCGATAATAATAATGCACGAGAGATTAGAGCACATAATGATAACCATCTCTGTATCTCCAACCTCCTGTTCTCACCCAATCATAGTCCTGCCACAATTATTAAAAGCATGCTGTGCCCTTATTTACACATTATGGAACAACAGCACTTGGTGGCTTGCGTAAACAGCTCTGCTGCAATTGGAGTCTTAATGCACTTCACCATGCATATGTAGAGGCGTAACGGCCCCTCTCGAGCTGGGATCCCCCGAAATTTCTTTTCAACGGGGAGTTTTTTTTTCGTCTTTTTTTTTTTTTCTTTCATGTGTGACAGCGTATCTCTAAAAAGCGATATATACAAATAAATTGAACTGAACGGAACGAAAATTGAACATATAAATTGAGAGTTTCGAAGGCTCATGTCAGCATTGTAAACATACTGGCTTATTCTAGTGAACGGGAAGTACCAGTCTGCATTCTGTTTTATTTCAGAGAAACCAAACCGTTGAAAGTCAAAAGTACAAGAAGCATTGTAACAAGTGAAAGAGAAAGCTCTCAGACCCATGTTATTATTTTCATTGCAGTTTGTCTACCTGAGCATTTTGGCAGTGATCACCAGTAACGCCTTTTGAGCAGCAGCCAATCATTGATCAAAGGATTATGAGGACATCAATCACAAACCCACACAGAAAAGTACATGACTGCAGTGAACAACTGTGTGATATGAACAGCAGATTATATGAGATATATGGCAGACATTTAAAAAACGCAATTCAGAGATAACTCTAGGTTATAACAGTTGGTGTGTTTTGATATGTTAAAGACTACCATTACTGGGGGGTATACTACGAAGCAGGATTACGGAGTTAGCTGGATAACTGCACTGAGAAAAATCCGGAACCCTCCCAAATCTGGAACAAGGACTGAAGTAAAAAGAGCTGTTCCGGGTTTTACTCCGTGCAGTTATCCAGCTAACTGAGTAATCCTGCTTCGTAGTATACCCCCCTGTTGTTGTTGTTGTTGTTGTTGTTGTTATAGCAAAAACAGTCCTATTGCATTAGCAGTAGAGGTAGGTGAAGTCACTCAGTACAAACACATAACATAAAATAACCTAAACAAACAAAAATGACAACATATAAATTGTAAGTGCAGATAATATATTAATATTAATAATATGTTCCGCTGATGCTTCCTGCTAAAAGCCAGCAGCACTAAACAAAAAAAAGATCTTGCATTTCACATGACTGCAGAGATCACCGCAGGAAAACTTTTAGTTCACTGCAAACAGAAACTTTTCCACATTTCCACAGACAGCCATTATAACTCGGTGTTATAACTCCCTACAGACTTGCTCTTGGAGCATGTGGGCGCATTCCTTGTCGTCGCGGTGACCGTTTAAAGCCCACTCACTGGCTCTGGTTTCGATCCACAGTCCAGCCGGAGGCCAGGAAAAGTTGAAGCCAAATCTTTCAATTTTCAACCTGTCGGGCCCCTCCCCCCTGGCAACTTTTTTTTGGGTCAGCTGACTTATGGGAAACGTTGTTTTTGTTGCTTTTTAAAGCAACAGGGGAGGGCTGTTGCTAGGCGAGGCAGACAAGGCCTGGCCAATCAGCAGCCACTTCCACCAAAGTTCCACCCAGCCTCCCTGTAAGTCTTCGCGAGAGAAAAGATCATGTTTGCAAAAGACGTGGGACGGTTTTCTTTTTCAAATTGAAAAAAAAAGTGAATTTTGCACAATTTATATGTTTGAAAGAAAATTAAAAATGTGTAGAGAAGCATTTTAAATCTATTTTCCTTATTGAAAAGGCATAACCTCCTGCATATAGTATGTTTAGAAAAAAGTACAGTAGACAGTAGCAACTTTTGCAAAGTTTGCACCAGGGAGTTTTGTAAATTGTTCTGGAGGCAAAATCTTATTGAATTGGAAATTAAAAAAGGACCAAAAATGCCCTTGACATGTTACAGCTGCCTTGAAACTTTCCTGCTTTCTCCTTTTCTTTGAAAATGCAGCTGGCCACTGCTTGCTTGATTTGCACCATTCAAACCGAAGGGAGAAGTTAATGCAGATCGGCTCTCTGTAAACAGATAGAGGGTGTACATGTTGGCAGGACGGGGGGCGGGGGGGGGGGGGGGGGGGGGGGGCTGGTGGGGGGGGGGGGCGTGGGTGGTTTTGTTCTCATGCCAGATACTTTTTTTTTTTCTTTCTTTTCCCAAGCGCATACCTGTGGCGGAACATTCCGCCAACAAATCATCCTCCTCCTCCTCCCCCTCTTCTTCCAACGCAGCCGCAGCATACCGCCCGTCTCGCTGAAACAGACGCGGCGGTCGCCTGCGCTATGCGAGGAACGCAGGGCGGCCCCGTTCCCAGGTCACCTGGATTTTTATCTCTGGGGATTTTTTAACAGGACTCTTCTTCTCTGGTTTTATTCCCCCTCAAGGGAAAACAAATGAGCCAAAGAACCAGAGCACCCCCAGATCCCCTCCCACAGGGCACCAGAGCACCCCGAGATCCCCTACCACAGGGCAACAGAGCACCACTTTAATTTCACTTCCTGCAGCATCGCTGACATCATCTCTCCCTTCTTCCCTCGCTTCCCCATTCTCAGCACTTCCTGGTCACACAAAGGCATGGTGGGGGGGGGCTCAGTTATATAACCTGACCCATATAAACAATTACAGAATGTGCTGCAGTCCCAGGGCTGTTCCTGCTTACATATTTATTCCAGACAAGGGGCACACACGCACACACACAGACGCACACACACACAGATGCACACACACAGACACACGCACACACACACACACACACACACACACGCACACACAACATGCTTAGGTCATTATTCAGCTAGCGAGACACTGAAAGCTGTGCAGTGGTTCCCCACCGCTACGGGCTCTGGAATGACGTGTTTAAGGTTCTCCATCTTTACAGCCAGAGAGATATCGGCTGCTTCTCTGTGCACCCAGGAGCTCAACCATGGCTGCTTTGTGCTCATCAGCCTTATTGACTAACCGCCTAACCACTTCCCTCCTCAATTTTCACTTGCGTAACATTAATTTTTTTAAATTTATTTTGCTTGTTGTTCCATGGAAATGTACCAGATTCACAAAATTTTCCATCGAAGTGTTGTCCCATATTTTAAGAGACGGTGACGTTACTTTCGAGCGATTGTCCAGTAACGGGTTGAGTACTTAAGCCTGAGGCCCCACGATATGAAGCCTAGGCCAAAGGCCTTTGATTGGCCCCTCCCACGAGTCCCCGTCGCCATGGATACATGCGTTTGTTGTCACCACTGGGGATTTTATAACTTTTAAAAAGGCACACAAACCTTTCAATCAACCTCCAGTGACGTACAGGCTATGTATACCATAAGGGCCGTGGATTGGCCCCTCCCATCGAGACTATCTGTGTTGTCATGGATACGTGTACTTGATATCACCATCGGGGAGTTTATATGAATTCTTAGAAAAAATAAAAAGATGTCAGATATTTTAAGGTCATATTTCTGGCACGTGTACACAGTGTTTGCCACCACTGTCTGGGATTTAATGGCGAGCCTTTTCAATGCACCCGCGCATGCCATCAGCTGTGTCGCAGCATCGCAGTCCGGGGGCATGCGTCACAATGCGTCACAGTTTCGCATTGCCCACCCACTGCGACGTCTGGTCAGCCCACAAATACCTGCGCTCCACCGTGCGATTTTAGGTCACGTATCTACCATGACATCTCCCATTACAACAAAAACACAGCGTCCCGCCGTAAGCAGAAGAGGAACAGGACATTGTGACAAAGGCATCTGCTCCAGAATGCAGACAGGAATGCTTGAGCTCCCTCACACGCCATTGGGCCGGTTTAGAACCAGAGTGCCACTGATTGGTTGGTTTGGCTGTGACCCAAATGGAAGGCCCAAATATCAGCCACCAGACCAGCACAATGCAAGCTGAGCCTCAGTGGGGTCCGCCATTTTGCTAATAATTGGAATATTTAAATGTACCTGCTGTCCAATGGACACAAGTATGATTTGGTTTGGTGTGTCTAAACCAGGGATGGGCAACTCCAGGCCTCGCGGGCCGGTGTGTATGCAGGTTTTTGCCGGTATGCGTGTATTGTAGCGTTTTATCGTTCTGTAATTTATGAGTGAATCGGTGATTGTGCGTATGATTAATTCGCTGATTGAGCCGTGGTAACTGGTGGCAGTAAAAACATGCATCGATTCCCAGGTAGAACACTGCCGTTGTACCCTTGAGCAAAAGGTACTTAACCTGAATCGCTTCAGTATATATCCAGCTGTATAAATGGATAATATGTAAAAAATGCTAAAAAGTTGTTTAAGTCGCTCAGGATAAGAGCGTCTGCTAAATGCCTGTAATGTAATGTAATGTATATAATATGTGTTGTTATTTTCAATTATATTATCAGCACTCTAAATTAAATAAATTTGATCGATTCGATGATTAATCAGTTGATTTATTTGTTTGGTTGATGGATTGGTTGGTTGGTTGATTGATTCATTCATTGCAAAGGTCTGGAGGTATAAGGATATTCTTCTACGCACAGCTGTAACATTTGCCAACATGCTTGGTTGTCAGGCCATGATTATATTGAGCTATACGAGACAGTTTTGGAAGGTCAATTCACAAGGCAATCTCCACCCTGTCAGATTTGGGAGCGTTCAATTACACCGGCAGTCAAATGGACATTCCTGGGTACAAATCCAAATTCAAGTCGGTGCACATTGTGTTCTCAAAAGATGGAACGCATTAATATCTCAGGTGTGTCTCGATTACCTGTTGCAAAGTGAGACAAGCAACGCCGCTCAACAAACACAGCGGTGAGGTTGTGTAACAGTCAGCCAAGGTTCTCAGACACTTAGATTACTGGAGAGGCTCCCCAGTCCTGCCTGCCCCACAAGGCTATGATGAAAAGACCTGAAATACCTCCAAAACTCAAATGTGAGGAAAGAGCCACACCTTCCATTCTGCTGTTCGGTATTTGAGCAGGTACTTCCTGCTTCAGGCCAGAGAAGGAAGTACTTCACTGTCTCGGAATGAAAGAAATTATAATTTTTTTTAAAAGACAGAAGAAAGCCAACTGGTGATTGAAAAATCCTCCCCCCCCCCCCCCCCCCCCAAGCAGGTCAGTTAGTATCAGCATCCAATGACCTGATACTGCGATTGTGATGTCACAATTATCCAAGTGCAGTTCAACTCATGAACCAATGAACATCCAGGAGGGGTTAATAGATGTAAATAAACAACTGATTATTATTCAAATAAAAATATATTAGCTGTACGCTGTCCATTTGCCTATCAAACATCCGTATCACGAGTGAATAATATCTTCTATTGAGCATTCTCTCACATTTGTACGACAAAAATATTTACTTGTTAATGCTTTCAGATTTCTCTAGTACACCACAGTACTGTCTAGCCAAAGATTTGAAATCAAATTCCCAAACTGTGAAGTCACCATACCGCCCTGCACTCGGTCGCTCCTAAAATGAACGGCTTCCAAAGCGTGAACTGTATTTAATAATAAAGACGTTATTGTTAGTGCACGATGTCGCCATCTGCTAAACAAGGTAGCAAATAAGAGCGACCCAAACAGGAAGGGGCTTGTCAAGGACTATTGCTCCATGCGTGTCCACAAACATGCTTACACACAACGCCCCCGTGTATATCCCAGCCTGTCAACACAGCAGGAAATGCCAGTAAATTCCAATTACCCAATAAAAGCGACAAACAGCAGAAAGAAATCAGTGGCCCTGCAGTTTTAATGGGTTAAATCTGGTCCATTTTAAATTAACCGCATTAGGCGCTGTTTACCGGCAGTAGGCCGACACATTTAGCCGCTAGACCGTGTATAAATAGCTATGTGTCTTGCTGCGGCACGGTTTTTCCTTTCACGGGCTGACGTGGGGACTCAAGACCGGAGAGAGGGAGAGAGGGGGAGAGAGGGGGAGAGAGAGAGGGAGAGAGGGGAGAGAGGAAGGGAGGAGGGATGGGGGGGGTTTGACGTAAGACAGAAATAAACATTACGCCATCTGTTCCCCGATCTGGAAAAGGGACAGCACATGCTGTCCTCTTTCAGCTAAGCTAGCACGAGCTAGCCCGGAGCGGGTGGCTAAATGGGAGCTTTGTGTGTGTGTCCTAGGCTCCCCTCCCCCAGGCTACTGAGAGTCTTACTGGAACAGGCCCATGTGACAGTCGGATTTCTGACGGCGTGTAAACAGTGGGGATCAGAGGCATAACAGGCGGCGCGCAGTGTTCCCGGCGCATTAGCGGTAAGAGTCCAGAGTGGCCACGCTGCTTGGCGGGTCGCGGCGGAGCGGGCCAGCCCGGCCGAGAAAATAATCGCACCGTCTCTCGCATGTCAGTCCGAGGGATCGCACAAGTACGACACAATCGACGGGATTTGGACAGGGAGGACTCGAGTGGCAAACGTGGGCGGGAACACGAGAATACGTAATGAGGAGAATGGGTCATTCAGCCAATTTAGAAGACGTAAGAACATAAGAACAAACTGAAGTTTCTCCAAGTTTGTTCAGAGAGTGGTGTGTGTCCCTCCACAGCCCAACATAATCAATATGCAGAATCACAAAATGAACACATGCGTATCTCAGCGGAGAACATGTAGCTAAAGTAACTCTGCTCTGTCGAGATGCTGTAGAGCTGTAGGAATTAAGCTCTTGGCAAAGTGTGCAGCTCCCATTGGACGGGAGCCATTGGCGAAGACAGTAACTGGGAGGACATCCTGTCCTGCAAAAGCTCTTTGGGGTGCCAGGGGAGGGATTTGTGTCAGTACCCCCACATCCGCACCCCCCCGTTACAGGACCCTCGAACACATGACGACCTAATTACACCTAATAATGAAACCAGGTGTGTAGTTAGGGGTTTGGATGAAACAAAAAGCCAAAATATCTCCGGCACTCCCTGGATCCTTAGTCCAGAGAGCGCTCAGCACTGCACCTCGAAAACCTCCATTACACGACCAGGCTCTTCCACTCCAAGCCCATGGACGATAAAAACACTTCCTGATGTCCATGAGAAATTCACCTTTAACTCATCTCCATGGATGCGATAGAGAGATTCAATGGACAGGCTACCCTACCGTAATACACAAAATGGTGGAGAGAGGTTCGCTTCTCCTCCACTCTGGGGCCTCAGGTCACAAAAATTATTTTCCAGGACAACTGTGACAGTCACTCTCTTTTCGGTACCGAGTGCGGAGGCCAACTATCAGTGCATGAACTCTGTCAGTGCGTGAACTCCTCTTTAGCACGCTTATATATATATATATATATCGCATGACAGCCGGCGTCTGTGGATTTTATAGTTTTTAATTTGCCCGGAGACTTAAGCTCCTGTCTGATGTACGCACGGCGCCAAGCGGACTGTGACGGCTCAGACGTCAGTGTAGGTCGCGTTTACTGGCAGCGGGGGGGGGGGGGGGGGGGGGGGGCCCGTCTGACTTGCGGACTTGTTCGCCGCGTGACCTCATCCACACCGATGTCCACGACCTCAGCAAATGGGGGTCAAGGCCCTCCTTGTGTCCTGTTTGTTCAGGACTCACACACTGGTGGCCCGGTTCAGTCCAGTTTCCTGACCCCTACACTGCGCGTCCACATCAGCAGCAGTGATTGGGAGATGGCTACAAGGTTTTCGGGATCTCGGAGGCCCAGGAGATGATTACGCGCAAGCCCCGTCATCGTCTCACATAGCACCCAAAAAAGCCCTCTGTTTTCTGAGTTCATTTTCGGGACACTTAAGGTTGAGGACCTGCGCCACTTTGTTCATGAGTTTAACATACAGATTTAGCTCGACTTGCCTACATTAGTTGAAACGCTTGCTATTGAGCCGACCGGTCAAACCGGGTAGAATGTTAGGAAGACGAGCGAATTAATCAACCAAGACTGACTGGGTTAGCAACGTTATGCTTTGCCATTAGCCCGCTTGTTTGAACTTGTCTGGCAAAGTCACATTTGTTCAATCCGAATTGACTTACCTCCCCAGATGCATATGGTCGGTGCATCACAAAATCTCACATCGTTCTACCTTTCTCATAAATTTTTCGCTTGCAGACGGTATATATAGTAGGCTACCGACGTTCAGAATCAATCGTGGACGGAGTAGGCCTTAATTTGAAACGCAAATTCCATTCATCTTACCACAGACATTTTGCATGGACAAAATTCACGTGACAGTGACATCCATATACCCGTGACATCAAACGTCCACACCACTGATGCTGATGTGTAGCGAAACTTTGCTCAGGGAAGATTACTTTAAAAAAAAAAGTACTTGCTACCCAACGAGGGGCTGTGCATGTCAACCGAGTTCATGGAGCAATATCTTTGAACAGACCAACGCTTTGTTGCTCAGGAAAGACACCATTGAAAATGATTAATTGTGATGCAATCATTTTGATTTTAAACCGCTTATTTATTTTGTTATTACATGTTCAATTATACAATTTTTAGACACGTGTTATAATTGAGTCTGTCTGCAATAACAAGTCCAAGTCACAAATGGTGCCTGGGTGCCGTTAAGGTAAGTGCTGTTTAGTACCTGAAGTGTGCTAGGATATATTTGAGGTAGACTGAAAACAGCCTGTACATGCAGTTGAAGTCAGTGACAGACTTTACCCACAGTACTTGTTCAGGCCTACTTGGCTTTCCCAGGTAAACTGTGCCACATGATCGGGCCTAAATAAAAAAACAAAAAAAAACGAAAAGCAAACAGAGACAAAGTAAGTAACACAAACACACGGAGCGGACTCGTGCTGCCCTTCAGCTCACGGGGATCCAGCTCAAGCAGGGTCGTGACTATTATCAAAAACATTTTCGACAATATGTCAACGTGTCGCAATGCCTGTCACACACGCCATTTAAGCATTAGCAATGGGCGGCAGTAAATCAAAAATAATCAAAGAATATGTGGTTTTAAAAGCCAAGTTTTTAAAATGGATTTAAAAAGCAGAGACTGTGAACAGTCAGCGACGTTTACAAGGTAAAGAAGGTCACTCCCACCTGACTAACATGAATGCACTCAGTATCTCCTTCCCTTTCGCCCTTTCCTGAGATTCCAGTCAGGTGCTTAACGCTGACCTCTTTGTGCACTCTTATGTGTTGGCCTGGGTCCAGTCTATCAGGAGGCACATTTTTCAAAAGAAACACAGATTGTCTGATAAAAAAAAAAAAGCTTTTAAAAACCCGGAACATTCTGAGAACCTGATTACGGTTAGGTTTAAAAGCGCTAGTTAGTGCAGATTCTCTATATGATGCCATGGCCTACTTTCACCATGACAGGAGAGTAAGTGGGACGGTCCCTTTGATGGAAATCAACCTCTTCTCTTCTCTCTCTCTCTGTCTGTCTCTCTCTCCCTACCTCTCTCTCTCTGTCTGTCTGTCTGTCTGTCTCTCTCCCTCCCTCCCTGTCTCTCTCTCCCTACCTCTCTCTATCTGTCTCTCTGTCTGTCTGTCTGTCTCTCTCCCTCGCTCCCTCCCTCCCTCCCTGTCTCTCTCTCCCTACCTCTCTCTCTCTCTCTGTCTGTCTGTCTCTCTCTCCCTACCTCCCTGTCTCTCTCTCCCTACCTCTCTCTCTCTCTCTGTCTGTCTGTCTCTCTCTCCCTACCTCCCTGTCTCTCTCTCCCTACCTCTCTTTCTGTCTCTCTCTCTCTCTCTCTCCCTACCTCTCTCTATCTGTCTCTCTGTCTGTATGTCTCTCTCTCTCCCTACCTCTCTCTCTCTCTGTCTGTCTGTCTGTCTGTCTCTTTCTCACTCTCTCCCTGTCTCTCTCTCCCTACCTCTCCCTTTCTTTCTGTCTGTCTGTCTGTCTCTCTCTTTCTCACTCTCTCCCTGTCTGTGCCACTCTCCCCCCACCCCACCCCCTCTCTGTGACCTCTGACCTTTGTTAAAGATAAAGTCAGTTAGATGACACACTGTGAAAAATGCAGGAGGAACCTGAAAATGTCCCTGACTGTCTGTGGCAAACATAAAAAAGTAGAAGAAGAAGAAGAAGAAGAAGAAGAAGAAGAAGACAACTCTTCAGTTCATTGGGTCAGATTGTCCTGCTATCTTCCCCATTCTTGCAAATAAAAATGTCAATGCGCTTGAGGTCATTCCACCTATGCTGCTACCGGCTGTCATCAGCTCAGTTCCACTTCCTTAACCCCAGCTTCCTTTTCTGGAGAAATAAAAAACTGAAACTCAGCTGGTGCTGATCGAGAGTAGAATGTAAATTACCTGGGGGTGGGGGGGGGGGGGGGGGGGCGTATGCAGAATCAGGGGACCGGAACCGGGAAATACCCCAAAACTTTCAGCCGTATAAACCTCTGAGTTTACATTTTTTAAATACCGGGGGGGGTAGTCCTCTTAGTCCCTCAGGTTTAAGACTGAAAGTAACATGGGCTTCTGAAAGATTACTACAAGTATTGTAGATCAAAATGTTCCAGGTTGCTTATTTTGTTTTTCAATTTTGGGGCTTCCAGGGCTGAAAAGTTTAATCTTAGGCTTTGTGAAGGATGCATGCTGCGGGCTTGTCAAAATTAAAATTTGCTCGATGGAACTTAAGCTCTGCAATGGAACACCAGAGTATCATAATGACTCACACAAAGTCATATCAGAATTTAGCAATCAATGATCCGCCCAGCTCTTACATGTTCCAACAGAGAGGAAGATGAAGAGGCAGATGAAGTTTCCCTACAGGACTGTAGTTTGAGATCACCGCACCGCCCAGTCCATGTGATATGGGACACCATACGTACGCAGTGTTTGGAGTCGGTGTTATATGGGACACCATACGTACGCAGTGTTTGGAGTCAGTGTGATATGGCGACACCGATAGAAAAGGCAGAGGGAGAAAATGCGAAACTTTGCGTAAGCAGATTTCTGACTTTCTCCCTGAGCGTTCTTTTACGCAATCTTTTACTCAGAGTTTTATACATGTGGCCCCTGGATGGGACACCATCTGCGGCCGCTTAGGGTTGAGCTCACACTGAGCTGACATCTTTTCTGAACGTCCTTACGTTAGCAAATCTCGAGCGCGTAAACTACCTTTCATTAATGCAAAATAAAAGCGCAGCGATCCGTTTCATTTTCGCTTCCGTCTGTCACATTCGTGCCGCCACAAGCCCCATCACACCCTTCAATAAATGTCACAAAAAATGTCACAAATCATGTTTTGAGTTACAAGGAAAGTTTCTCTCATGACTGCACTCTACCACAGGACAAATGGGTTCAATCAACTCTGATAAGAGTATATTTTACTCTGACAGAGTGGGCCTCCATTTTTAGCGCTCGCAGACTCATACACACACTGTTAGTTCAACACAGTTGCTGTTGAATCAACACTGAGCCCATTACTGTACTGATTTGAAGAACTGCCTGATTGACTGTGTTGGCCCCAATGAACCCACGCCCTGAACCGGCCAAAGGAGGATGGGCTACCTCTGTTACATGTCATAACAGCCATTTAGCAAACTCTCTTCTCCACAATGACTTACACAACTTTTGTTTGCATTTTTACAAACTATACATTTATACAACAATTCAACACCCTTTTCTCAAGGGTAAAAAGCAGTATCCTACGTGGGAATTGAACCTGCAACCTTTAGGATACAAGCCGAGCTCCCGACCCATTGCTTCCTCCCAGGGTGTCTGCTATTTATCCAACGAGGGGAGTTTTCATTGCCATTGTCACCCTGGCAGTTTAAGGCCATTGGTCTGCTGTGAAGTGCATTGTGATGAATGTGAATTGTAAAACGGACTGTATTGATTCATTTGATTTGATTCGATTTGAAGCAAGACAGTTGTTGCGACATCATTGCTTGTCATGTACAGCACGTTGGGGAGACCTGCTGAAACCTGTTTGCCCTGGAAGGGTTTCACTGTAACTCTACTGTGTAGATGCCGTCAATGTGTGTTTTCACACTCATTGTCATCGACAGGCATTTACACAAATTCAATAGCGCAAGGCACACCTGTCATAACCACACAACAAGCGTTAACGAGCACTACACACACCCACAAAGAAAAGAATGGCTCAGGTGAAGGCATCGCCCACGCTCAAATCCAACTCGTCATCCTCGTTGCCAGGATGAAGGTGCAGTGGTATGGAGTCAACGGTTCCACAGCAAATCTTATCCATGTCTGTGCGCTTTTATTTACAAACCAGGTTAAACGTAAAGCCCTTATTTCAAGCAATTACCCCCTTCCCCATTTTTTTTCTCCCCAATAGTGTCTCTCCACTTGCAACCCACACCTGTAGGAGAAGGAGCCTAGCTGCACTCAAAGGTTCAAAGGTAACCTAGGGTTCCAAAAGGCTCCTCTGTGTCTCCATAGAGGAACCCCATCTACACTCACTGGAGAAAGGTTTCAAAAAAGGCTCCTCTGTGTCTCCATAGAGGAACCCCATCTACACTCACTGGAGAAAGGTTTCAAAAAAGGCTCCTCTGTGTCTCCATAGAGGAACCCCATCTACACTCACTGGAGAAAGGTTTCCAAAAAGGCTCCTCTGTGTCTCCATAGAGGAACCCCATCTACACTCACTGGAGAAAGGTTTCCAAAAAGGCTCCTCTGTGTCTCCATAGAGGAACCCCATCTACACTCACTGGAGAAAGGTTTCCAAAAAGGCTCCTCTGTGTCTCCATAGAGGAACCCCATCTACACTCACTGGAGAAAGGTTTCCAAAAAGGCTCCTCTGTGTCTCCATAGAGGAACCCCATCTACACTCACTGGAGAAAGGTTTCCAAAAAGGCTCCTCTGTGTCTCCATAGAGGAACCCCATCTACACTCACTGGAGAAAGGTTTCCAAAAAGGCTCCTCTGTGTCTCCATAGAGGAACCCCATCTACACTCATGGAGAAAGGTTTCCAAAAAGGCTCCTCTGTGTCTCCATAGAGGAACCCCATCTACACTCACTGGAGAAAGGTTTCCAAAAAGGCTCCTCTGTGTCTCCATAGAGGAACCCCATCTACACTCACTGGAGAAAGGTTTCCAAAAAGGCTCCTCTGTGTCTCCATAGAGGAACCCCATCTACACTCACTGGAGAAAGGTTTCCAAAAAGGCTCCTCTGTGTCTCCATAGAGGAACCCCATCTACACTCACTGGAGAAAGGTTTCCAAAAAGGCTCCTCTGTGTCTCCATAGAGGAACCCCATCTACACTCACTGGAGAAAGGTTTCCAAAAAGGCTCCTCTGTGTCTCCATAGAGGAACCCCATCTACACTCACTGGAGAAAGGTTTCCAAAAAGGCTCCTCTGTGTCTCCATAGAGGAACCCCATCTACACTCACTGGAGAAAGGTTTCCAAAAAGGCTCCTCTGTGTCTCCATAGAGGAACCCCATCTACACTCACTGGAGAAAGGTTTCCAAAAAGGCTCCTCTGTGTCTCCATAGAGGAACCCCATCTACACTCATGGAGAAAGGTTTCCAAAAAGGCTCCTCTGTGTCTCCATAGAGGAACCCCATCTACACTCACTGGAGAAAGGTTTCAAAAAAGGCTCCTCTGTGTCTCCATAGAGGAACCCCATCTACACTCACTGGAGAAAGGTTTCCAAAAAGGCTCCTCTGTGTCTCCATAGAGGAACCCCATCTACACTCACTGGAGAAAGGTTTCCAAAAAGGCTCCTCTGTGTCTCCATAGAGGAACCCCATCTACACTCACTGGAGAAAGGTTTCCAAAAGGCTCCTCTGTGTCTCCATAGAGGAACCCCATCTACACTCACTGGAGAAAGGTTTCCAAAAAGGCTCCTCTGTGTCTCCATAGAGGAACCCCATCTACACTCACTGGAGAAAGGTTTCCAAAAAGGCTCCTCTGTGTCTCCATAGAGGAACCCCATCTACACTCACTGGAGAAAGGTTTCCAAAAAGGCTCCTCTGTGTCTCCATAGAGGAACCCCATCTACACTCATGGAGAAAGGTTTCCAAAAAGGCTCCTCTGTGTCTCCATAGAGGAACCCCATCTACACTCACTGGAGAAAGGTTTCAAAAAAGGCTCCTCTGTGTCTCCATAGAGGAACCCCATCTACACTCACTGGAGAAAGGTTTCCAAAAGGCTCCTCTGTGTCTCCATAGAGGAACTCTCTGAACTCTAGAACTCTAGTTCAAGGGTTCTTTGTTAGAGAAATCTGGTAGCTTTCACACTTTTCACATAGGGTTCTCCTATAGAGACAAGCCAAAGATCCCTTTCAGAACCCCGTTTGTTCTAAAAGTGTACGGTCACAGCGGTCTGAAACACTCTCTCTTTTTCAGAATGCCTTCCGTCCATTCAGGCTCAGCAGAGATGGCGGCACGTAGGGAGCGAGATCACCACTTAAATGGGTTTGAACGCAACCGCAACCGCAACCGCAACCGCAACGCAACAGTCACCATGCGCAAACCGCCAACCCAAGGACATCACAAAGGTGGGGGGGGAAGAAACGCTCCAGGATCACAAACCCGAAACTCACGCGCGAGCGGAGACACACCTGAAGCACGAGGGACGTACACATTAAACATCATTACGAGTTTTTTTATTAATTAACAATAATAAAGTTTATGAATAAATAATCGTTAGAATCTTCCGGTTTGTGGGGCTGAACTCGACATTTCTGAGAGTGCAGGCACAGAGAAACAAGAAATAACCCATATGGAAATGTAATATACTGCAGTATATTTAAAATATATTGTGAAGATAATTTTGATATATTTACAACATACTGCAGCATATTGTTTTTCCATAAAGGAATGGAGGTGATAACACCAAACAGGACGGGACTGCAGCCCAAACCAGAAGAACTCCCCTTCTATCCCTGGTGGGATCACTGCAAAAAAAAGTCTTAAGTGTTTCAGTCATGTAATGAGACTTAAAATCTTTTTTTTTTTTCTCTATAGTGGAAAATATTAGCTGGTTTTAATTTACTTTTAAATAAATTCTCACCCTACTGGCAATCCTTTTAGTGTTATTTAGCAGAAAAGTAACAGAAATTTTTTAAGTCTAAATATAAGATCAAAATGCTTGTTAAGGTTTGTTTTTTTGCAGTGATGGGGTCCCACCCCAAGCCCCATGGCAGCGAACCTCCGGTACGTAGACGGCTTATGAGCCGTAGTCTGGGCTCGAACCTGCAGCCGCAGCACTTTTACAGACTCCAGTCACACGCTGCAGAGCTTAACCTGCCAGCCGAAGCTGACTCAGCTGAAGAACATGTGTGAAGCCAAAGTCCAGCCGCTGCTGGGAGATTTTTATCCCCCCCCCCCCCCGATCCTGCATGTTAATGATTTTATAAATGTGACACGTAGACAAAGTGGAAAAGAGAGGCATGGGGCAGAGAGAGAGTAACGTGTAACCCTGTCTAGGGGCAATGTCTAACAGTCAGCCTTGTGGAAGAGGATAGCAACTCTACAGACTCGAGAGGCCGCTCTCGCATCTCAGCTGATATGTCAGTTTGATATCACAGTACTGTATCCGTGTGCATGACTAAGAAATTAAGTATGGAAGCAGCGTGTGTTATTCAGTTACCATATCCCATCATGCCTTGGGCCACTGGATGATTCTTTGCGAGGCGCACGTTTGTTTTTACAGTTATGATGGCATTGATGCACCTCAGTGTTAAAATAACATGGTCTGTAGCATGAAGCGCTTAACACTTACACATACAGTACACACTCAAACTGTGTAATATGTGCAAAATGTAGCGTGTAGTATGCAAGTATGCAAACAGATTTAGCACCAGATTAATCATTTAAGGTGTGAGATCACAAATATGTGATTAGAAAGTTCTTAAGTGAACATTCTAATGCTGGTAATTGAAAGAAATGGAGTTCTAGAACACGGACTTAGAATTTAGAAAAAAACATTTAAAAAAAACCTCTTATTCAGTGTTCCTCCTCTCTCCCTTATAGAGTTTATGGCAGGAGTCCAGTCCATGAGGGCTGCAGTATCTGTCAATTCTTGGTGCATTTCAGCTCTTAAGGGCTGAATTCAAGTCGCTGATTGTCTACACACCTTAATTCTAAGGCACTAAATTCCAATTAACATTTTTGCGGTGAGAAGTCATTGAAACGCCGTCTAGGCGTTCATGTTAAAAGCCGGCTGCATTTGTTTGAAAAGTGAAAGGTAATATGTGAGCTATACTGGAGTCAATCTAGTCTGTTTATCTCAAAACGTATGTCTCTCAATCTAGGTTTTGCTCATTGGGTTGGCTGCTGTTTGAAAGGTCACCATAAAAACCTACAGACACCGCTGCCCGCCAGGACTGGAGTTTGAGGTTTGAGGTCATCGACTCATGGGGGGGGGGCAAAAACTCACCAGGATGAAAGGTCACGATGACGTGACGTCTTCGCGGGACTCTCCGTCATCGGCGACAGACGGGATGGTGTTTCTCTCTCTCCGCCAGGGTCGTCTATCAAAGGCCTTGGCAGCAAATTTTATTTTCCACGTGGACACAGTCACAGGCCAGCTCTTCTCAGATTATCAGAAGAGAGACGGGAGGCAATGTGAACGCAGGCGTGAGCACAGGAGACTGGCGCTGGGCTCCTTATCGAGTTTCCCTAGATTGCTGGGATACCGCCGCACTGGCTCCCCGCTATCCCAGGCTACCACAGTCTACCAGCTGGGGTCAGTGAAAGACACTCTTCTCCCCAAACTGGCGACTGCTCTATCCGGTAGTCATAGGCCTATAGGTTTTCTTTCAACTTTGGGGGAGACACGCTGCGGTTGCAAATAGCGAATTGGACAGTCCAAATTAGGGTGGAATTCAATTGGACATGTACAGCCCCGCATTGGGCGGCAATATTTCAAATTGGCAGGAAGGGAGGACGCACACCCAAAAATATAGGTAGGCGCTGACTGAGAGTAATCATAAAAAAAAGAAGATACAGGACATGGACACCTGCTCATTCCAAACTCATGGGCATTAATATGTGAACTACAGTCAACGTTCATTGCTAGGGATAGCTGCTACATTATGCAAAGGATGTGCTTTGCCTTGTCTGTTCTGTAATGATGATGATGTCTCTGTACGCACTTACTGTACGTCGCTTTGGATAAAAGCGTCTGCTAAATAAATGTAATGTAATGTAATGTAATGTAATATGAGATATGGGATTAATATGAGAGATTAATATGGGAGCTGATCCCCCCCTTTGCTGCTAACGGAAAAAAAGGCTCTACTCTCCTGGGAAGGCTTTCCACTAGATGTCGGAGCATTGCTGCATGGATTTGCTTCCATTCAGCCAGAAGAGCATTGGTGAGGTCCGGCACTGATGTTGGTCGATTAGGCCTGGCTCGCAGTGGGCTTTTAAATTGATCCTAAAGGTCTTCAATGGGGTTGAGGTCAGGGCTCTGTGCAGGCCAGTCGAGTTCTTCCACACCGATCCCTACAAACCATTTCTGTATGGACCTCGCTTTGTGCACGGGGGCATTGTCATTCTGAAACAGGGAAGGGCCTGAATGACACAAGGGCCAAAACTTTTCCCACAAGTATAGTGTAGTTGCACACTATAATGCAGTAATTTAGTAATTTATTACAAAAACCAACATTTCAACACTCTGTCTTTCTCAGGGTGTAGGATACGGTTTTTGCAATAAATTACTTGTGAGCATCATATTGTGTGCAACTATCGTACCTCTTTTACGGCAATATTTTAAATAAAATTAAATAAACAGGTTATCTCACCTCAATGCATACGACTAAAACCTTTGGTTCCCGAAAAGTGCTCGCTGTGCACCGATTGGCTCATGAACCGTCACCTAATAATAGCCTGGGGGTTGATTGTGAGAAATTGAGCAGATCGATTTTGTCAAAAAAGAAGGGACCAGTATTAGAAGGCTAACTTGGAACCTGGGTGTTTCCATTATTGTGAAAACTCCACCACCCTCTTCTCATTGTGACTCACACCGCTCCCCTCCATCCGCTTAGTCATGAGGTCGAAACATGCGGTCACTACTTCTTCCTTCCAGTTCATTATTTTTCCCATTTTCCATTCAAGCTTTTCGCCCCAAGGTGGTTGACGTTGACATAACTTTAAAAAAAATAAAATAAAAAAATAAAAACACACGCGATGTTTTTGTTCTGACTTCATTCCCAGGATGAAGAGGAAGGAAAAATTAAAACAATTCCGTTCAAGCGCGAGACCATCATAGCTCCAAACATTAGGACAACGCTCCACCAGCGTTAACCTGACGCGCCGTATTTTTGCCTTTGAATTAGGCGGTGCGACACTAATTTGGGTCACAGTTTGAGGGGCTACGGATCCATTTGTGTGTGGGGGTTCAGAAGAGCTCCAAGCCAGTGGGGGCCACTGAGGCACGTCCAGCAGGGGTCTGGTCTGTGTAAAGACTCAGGGTCTTAATTACTGGATTGGAGTCCCTTTGATCCGGATGTCAGGCAGCTGCGGTCTTAAAGGCTTTCGCTAAAACCCTTGGTGCCAAGGAGCTGAACCCGACTCCAGCCTAAAACAGCTCCCATCAACAAGGGAAACACCCCCCCCCCCCCCCCCCCCCCCCCCCCCCCCCCCCACCCCCCCCGAACCCCACCCACCCACACAGCTGAGGTGAAAAATATGAGCCCCGTCGCGTGGAGGCCAATAACTCCGTCAGACCGCAAAAGGCTTCTTGCAACATTCCGACATTCCCGCACCTCAAAACTCAGAAACTGCTCTCTCAGGGTTGTGGTTCACCAGGACCGTCACGGGGACAAAGCCCGGAGAGGTCGAAACGAGAAGAGTCAGCCTGGTTTCTTTTGAAGGGGGGGTTGGGTAACGGTCACTTCCATCTGAAACCAGCACACGGTGCATCCTTCCCTGCATAAATGAAAATGAAATTAAATGTGGATTCATTCACTGAAATTAAATGAATACGGTTTCTGCCCCGTGTAGGATAATGGTTAAGGAACTGGCCTTGTAACTGAAAGGTTGCCCGTTGATTTCCAGGTAGGACACTGCCGTTGTACCCTTGGGCAAGCTACTTAACCTGAAATGCTTGAGTAGATATCCGGCAGTATAAATGGATAATATATGTAAAAGAAATGCTAAAGTTGTGTAAGTCGCTCTGGATAAGAGCGTTTGCTAAATGCCTGTAATGTAATGTAAATAATCAAATTTGGACAGAAGTGTTCAGTCCTGTTATTGTTACTTCTTACTCTTCATCATCTTCTTCTCTAATAGCAGTATGATTATTATAATTATTATTGATAGTAATAATGTCTTGGGTGGATGATCCTGACGTCCACAGGCAACGTGGCAGTGTTCATATTACACTGTAATGTATGTGTGAAGAGCATTAAGAGGTTGGGAATAGATACTAGACCAGTTCCACAGCATCAGGCTAGAAACCAGGGCAAATGTGGGCATGCAACTAACCTGGAAAAATGGATAAAACACAAGCATGTTCATGGTAGCAAAAATTAAAGAATTCCTAACAGGTCTCAAATCTCACGTAGAGCGGCACAGGCCATTTCTAAAGTAAAAGGAATGCAAGTGAAAACACAACTTCTGAACATCTCTCGTTAAATGTTTCAGCATCAATACGGGGGGTTTTCTGTCTCCTGTGGCATCCTTTGTGAAACTCTGGGTTGTCATCTGAAGAAAAAAAATATGTGACATTGAAAAGAAAAAGAAAAGGGCTTGATTTATTTGAGGCATCAACATCGAATTAGAACACACTTTCAGTTAAAAATCTGTACATCCTTGTGTGTGTGTGTTTGTTTTTGAAATATTTATCAAATGTATATCTGCTTTATATCCTGTTTCCAGGGCATCGATTTCGAAATTACTTTATAAGCAGATCGGTAGATAAGACCAACCAAAACCTGTTTTCTATTTCCATTGAACCATCCGGTGAAATAACGCCCTAAAACAAGTTTCCCAGTGTCAAAGACGACCGCTGCATCTGTTTGTTAAGAGAACCCAAGGACCGCGGATGACTAAACTCGTTGACCCAACTGCTCCAAACCAGTTGTTGTTAGTTTTCAGTGTCTCGCGCTTCAATGCGTTTTGTTCATCTCATGACTCTATAGGCGCTCTGTGGAGACATACCGCGAACAGGTTCGTGCAAGGATTGCGCGCGCGCACGTCCACACCGTACCGTCCCGCACGTCCACCCTCATATTGCCCAGAACTGAACGCGCTGTGGTGTCGAAACAGCGTGGTTTCCTTGATTTATTTATTTATTTCGCTAAAAAATGACTCAATCAAAGGTACAGTCAAGCCGGAAGGTCTCCCCACCCCTTTCACCTTCTCCACGTTTTATTACGTTACAGACATATTCCAAAATTGATTAAATTCCTTTTTTCCCTCAAAATTCTACACACAACACCCCATAATGACAATGTGAAAAAAGTTTTTTTGAGATTTTTGCAAATTTATTAAAAATAAAAAAATAAAATCTCTCATTTACATAAGTATTCATACCCTTTGCTTTAACGTATTTTTAAAGTATCATATTTCATATTTGGTCGCATATCCTTTACATGCTGTTACTTCCTGAAGTCTGTGACCATCAACATAAAAAAAACTGTCGATATCTTATTTTCAGGTACTGTTACAAGCGATACTATAACCTCTCTGCATTTGAATGGATCTCTATGGAAATTGGGGGGTGAGACTAGATTCAGCTGTAAATTACACTGGTACAGTATGGAACACATGGCTGGCTAAATGGCTGTAAGTTAACAAGGGTCTGAGCTATCAAACGAGCCCCAAACCATCATTCTGTTGCCAGATATGGAGTAGATGGGGATGGATCACTTTAAGGGTTGTTTCTCCTGACTTTTTTCCCCATAGAGTTCTATAGGAAAATGAGTCCGGAGAAATAACCCTTGCAGTGATCCATCCACATCTACTCCATATCTGGCAACAGAGTGATGGTTTTTGGGCTCGTTTGATAGCTCAGACCCTTGATAACTTACAGCCATTTATCCAGCCATGTGTTCCATACTGTACCAGTGTAATTTACAGCTGAATCTAGTCTCACCCCCCAATTTCCATAGAGATCCATTCAAATGCAGAGAGGTTATAGTATCGCTTGTAACAGTA
>CM056396.1:27964764-27967264 GCA_029718625.1 Synaphobranchus kaupii | reverse complement strand
AAATTAAAGACGGTAAGGGATGTGGTTAGGGAATTGTGCTTGTAACTGAAAGATTGTGGGTTGGATCCCTAGCTAGGGCACTGCTGTTGTACACTTGAGTATGCTACTTGTCCTGAATTTGTTCAGTAACATACCCAGCTGTGTAAATGGATTGTTTTTAATAAAAAAAATAATAAAAACTGGAATCTGTGTAAGTCCAGTGTCTGCTGAAAGCCAAAATGCAAATGTTAAGTACATTTGGAATGGAAAACTTAACAAAAGGAAAAGCAGATGTTTTCTCTTTATTTGAAGGCTTGCGCACTGGTAGATCATGTTTGGGGGCGATGCATGTTTGCTCAGGGTGTATTTTCTGGGGTACTCATTCCATTTAATATTTAACACCACCCAAAGCGGTTTACTGTTCCAGCAGGAACGCTGTGTCTGGAGTCTGTACTGAGCTATGAATGGGGGGAAGGAGGGGGCAGGGGCTGTGTCTGCAGTCTGTACTCAGCTATGAATGGACACACAGACTGCACAGGAAAAGGGGCCCCCGATGATGTCATAATGATCGCATGCAAATGGAATGGAACATTCGGATAAATGGCTTCCTCTCTTCCCCACACAAAGGTTGCCGTGGAAACGCAAAAAAGAAGAACCAAAGGACCACAGGACCACACACAGCCAGTTGCAGCATGCAGCTTGTTGAAATATTAGCCTATTTTTTGTAAATCATTCTCGGACATTCCCCAATCCATATAACTTCTGAAAACCAGAGGAAATTGCCCCAGCTTGTACCAAGACAAAACGTGCAAGCATTATAGATTTAAGTAACTTGTATTAAAAAAATAATAATAATAATTTAAGGGCCCAAGTGTTCCAAATCCCACGATACCCTTCAATGATACCCACAATTCACCGGTGGTTGACTGAAGCTTGTGGGAAGGGACACAAGACATGCATGTTGCGTGTATGAACATGTATGTCAGGGAGGAGTGTACTGTATCATTTTGGAGTTATTTTCTGGCCTGGTGGGCAAACATAGTGTAAAGAGGTACTCTGTGGAAGAGAAAGATGATGCTTGGTGCAACTTTTAGCAAATCTGTGTACAACTGGAGATCAATTCAGTGTGCCTTCAAATGTAATTAAAGGCAAATCAACCGCTACCCTGAACATACAATTGAGTGCAACGACTCAACCTATGTTATGTGGTTCAGGAGAGGGCAGCTAACCAATTTGGGCCTTTAAACTAAGTGTGGGGGATTCTAGCCAATCAGTGGCAGTTTAGCCAGTTAATTACCTACAAATAAGCACTTAAGTGCTAAAAACAAAATAAACAACAAAAAAAAAGCCCTAACCCTAATTGCCACAAAACATTCAACACACAACACAAACACTTCAACACAAACACTTCCAACACACAACACAAACACTTCAACAAAATAAAATTCCAGCAGACAGTCATTTGATTTTGAGGTTTTTATTCGGATAGGTTTCCGGCACTCTGCTGTAGATAATTTCTCCAAAAAAAATACACCGGTGCTCCATTAAGTGAAACACCACTTTGTATTTACAAAACTATTTACAAAATAATCTACAAAGATTATTTACCTCCAAAAAAAAAAAAAAAAAAAAAAAAAAAGTGGGTGGTTTGTTTGGAAAAAGCATGACATTTATACTAATACAATCAAAACTGAAAATGAAAAAATGAAATGAAGATGGATTTGACTGGCTTTTGCAGTCGTTTGTCTCTTCTGCTTCATGCCCAAAGAATGAGAGCTCAGCAGCCGCTATGAAGCATGTCACACTTCTTTCAAAAAAAATAACTTTTTATTAAAAAAATATATCTATGCAGTTATGCGTTTAATTAAACCACCCACACAAAGTCCTTTCACGCAGCCTACACTGCAGAAACTCCCCCAGAACTCCAGTCTGGGGCGGAAAGGGGGGTAGGTGTTGATTGGTTCACAGCATTTTCGGAAATCCGTGGACATTTGATGCTTTCGATCGTCCTCGCGTCACATGCACAATTCTATCCCAAGCTAACCTTGGACGTCCTGGCCTGGTGGGCGGGTCAGGGGGTCAGCGAGTCCTCCGCATCCTTTTCTCCACACACACTGTGACGCGTCCCCCTAGAGCGTCCCGCCACCGTCTTTCAGCCGCTCCCACCCGAATCCCGCAGGGGAAGCCGTGCCCACCACATGCCCCTGTTGAACGGGCAGACGTTCGGCTTGGGGGGGGGCGCGTCTCAAACGTCGAGAGGCAGTGCCCCCCTGATGATTCACCTGATCAAGAAGGCGAGCCCCGCCCCAATTCCAGCAACGCCCGCAAATGCCATGAGCGCGTTCCTCACGACCGACTCCGGGTCCTCCACGTGGAAAAACTCCACAAATCCGTCCTGCGGAACAGGAAGGCAACAAACGCATGGTTAGAATCACTACGGAATTCAGCCGGGTGGCACTTAAACTTATAAAGAAGTTTCCATTTTAATTTCCATTTAGGCAGTATCCTCTCTCAGTCTGGG